>JAJIYU010000093.1:0-70161 GCA_030144865.1 Tinospora cordifolia | reverse complement strand
TCAATGAATTTCATTTATTTTATTCTTTAGAGTATATACAGTATATGTTATAAATTTCTCAAAGTCAAATTGTTTTATTTAATTTCATTCATCGAATTTCGTACAAATCTTCGGGGTATTACATTGCCCAACCTCAATAGGATGTTTCCCTTATTTAAATTCATGTGAAATGATCCCATGTGTCATGCAAATGATTTAGTATACCACACCTATGAGACGTCCCACTTAGTATTAAGAAACCATGAATGAATGAGTTCATGCGCACCATGCCCTATTTGTGCAAAACCAGCCCATATATGTGTGTGTGTGTGCACATGTGAAAACCCAAATAAGGAGTTTCTAATGTGTGAACTCAGCTCTTCAAAACCCTAGCCGTCCCATGAGATAAATGGACCAAGGAAGAGAAATAAAAAATTAGAAACATTTCCTTCTCATGCATGGCGCCAAGTGGAGAAGGAGAAGCTTCCAAATATGGTGTCTAAGGAAATTGTAATACTCTGAAAACTTTGTACTTGATGAAATGAGATCCAATGTCTATTTAGTGAAATTTGGGTGCAAAATAAATCGAGCTCATTTCGGGGCTAAATTTGGCAAGTTTCCAAAAGTCTCATTTGGTGACCCTTAGGGACCCAAAACAACTTGAAACGAAGTAAGGGGTGACATGAACCAACTAATTGGACAACATATCCAAAAATTAGAACAATTGGTCAAGATTAGGATTTTTATTTGCCAAACACCCTTTAGGGGTCCAAATTAGAAAGAATTGACATTTATGGTACTTCGACAAATCGAAATGACCCGAAATGAAACGAGATAACATGAACTAACAAAATAAACAACATATCCAAAAATTAGGACAATTGGCTAAGATTTGGATTTTCATTTCATAGCGCCTTTAGTGGGTTATAAATAAGGAAAGTAAATGAAAACTAATTTGGCCAAACTATATATTGAAATTCTTAATTTTTTCATGTGATTCCAAAACTATAGGTTTTAAATCATAATTCCTTGTAAATAAGGAGATATTAATTTTTATTAAATTTTAATGGACCCATAAATGCATAGCCACCCCTAAACATGTGCAAATCACATGGGTGGAACACCATGATCATGTACACCCTCATGTTTCCAATCCAAGTGTGAGCACCATATATGAGTCTTATTTAGTTTCCTAACTATGTGTGAACACAAAATAAGTTTAGATTATATTCTAATCTCTCTTGGACGTCCTCTATCAGTAGGGAAACATTCTAATATGTTGTGATTCATGAAATTAAATAAGTTTCTAATATGGGCACACAAAAACAAAGCTTTGGAATGTTTTTTATTTCCTTTGGATTCTCTCCATTTTTGGCTCCATATATGACCATGAGGTAAGTTTCTATTTTCTAATTTTTCCTAGGTGAAGGAACCTTTCTATATCTCTTTAAATCAGCCACTCTCCACTAAACTTCTATCTTGGGTTTGTCACATGTGTGCCCACACACACACATATGAGATGTTTTGTATGTAACCTTGGTATACATGATCATTTATCTTGGCACATGGAATCATTCTTCATGGTTTCTATAGGTGTGGGCATACTTGATCATTTACATGGCACATGGGATTATTCTTTATGGTTTCAAATAATGGATGTTTACTTCCTCCCAGTGGATAATGTGAGAGGGATCTGGTTCATACTTTTTCAGCATCGATACGTTGAACAAATTGTGAGCTATGGTCATTCGATTTGGTAAATCTGACTTATAAGCACATTCTTTAATTCTTCTAAGTATCTCAAAGGGTCCAACAAATCTCGGTAATAACTTCCCCTTGAATCTTAACCTTTTGATATCCTCTGAGAATTGATTCTTAGAAATACTTTGTCATCCACTTGGAACTCTAGGGGTCTCATTCTCTTGTCAGCATAGCTCTTCTGACGACTCTGTGTTGTAGCCAGTCTTTTTTGTATTAGTTTGACTTGATTATTCATTTCTTCCATCAAGTCTGGCCCAAACAGTACATGATCTTCAAGTTCAGCCCAACGGGTTGGTGATCTGCAGAGTCTTCCATAAAGAGCTTCAAATGGAGCCATCTTAATACTTGCCTAATAATTGTTGTTATAAGTAAACTCCGCTAATGTAATACCTGAAATTTTAATGACGTAATAACCGAAATTTGAGTTTAAAACACATATACGTATATATTTATATATAAATACATATATATATATTTGCCATTGGTATGCAATTAATTAGTTAGCATAGAAGTATAAAGGAATATACATTGATTAATATTAGACATATAGAATTATTTGATAAATATATGCTTCTCTATTTGAATAAGAAGATAGTATTTTTAGTATCATATTAATATAGAAAAGAATGTGTATAAAGTATTAATTAGATGCACTCATGAAAATAATATTTCGTTTAGTATGATGGTAATATACATAGAGAAGTATATGTGTAAAGGAAATGCATTCATGAAGCAAATATCTCATTTGGTGAGATGCTAAAGTGGGCATATGTAGGAAGTGATAATCCCACATTGGAAAGATAGATACACTATTTGGAAGAGGGCCCTATATAAACCCTCTTACTCCACCCATTTCATTAATCCCAAAGACAAGAGTTGAAAATTCTTGCTTTCTCTCTTTGCCTCCTTCTTGGCAACCTTAGTTCTAGTTCTTCTTTGCTTGAGCTATTCTAAATAGTTCGCGAAGTAGTAACCACAAAGTGCTACAAATAATTTAGGAAGCGATCTCGATGTGAGTTTCTTTCCTTTCTTTTAATTTATTATTTTGACTTAGATGATGCTTGTTTGTTTGGTTAGCTTGATTTTTTTGCTTTTATTCTAGTTCTTTGCATTTATGTCATTCAATTATCATGTTACATGACCAAGAGAGTATGCTCTATAGTTACGTCTTGTACGATCTTCTACATCAGAAATCAAAAGTCATTTTTCCTATTTGAGAGAGTATGCTCTGTAGTTGTATCTTGTACAATCTTCTACATCATAAATCAAATATCTGTGCTTATGTTGGTTTATCATGTTATACTGTTGGAATGTTTAATTACTGTTGAAATATTTATTTACTATGCTCTTGCACAAAAAAAATAGATTAAATAAGATTTTAACCACGTACTGGTATGGGGGACTTTCTATGTTCCATGTAGAATTAGAACTGGCTGTCAATATTGACACCAGCATGAAACGGGTTTCAAGAATGATCCCACTAGAAATGGGTTTGAGTTTTAGAATTGATCTCTCTTCCTAGTTCTGGAGCACAGAGGGTATTCCCGTTCGGTTTAAATTATGACTGAATTAATATATTGGTTGAATCGAATTAATCTCTGAAAGTGTTTGATTTGCTTGCATTGTCTAGTTGAAATAATGGATTAAATAGATAGAATGATTCACTGGGCTTTTTAGCTCACCCCCTATTTTTCACATCATAGGGAATTAATTAACTTGCGAGGAGATTTACCTATTGAAAGTTTTATTTATTTCAATGTAGGGCACATCGGCCCAAACTAAATCATGTATTTCAGCTTTGAATTTATTTTTCGCTGTAATGGATTATTGTACTCGAAATTTTTTGAATGAATAAATGAAAAATTTTATTTACCATGATGTCATTTGGTACATAGACTAATGTATACAGGAACCCTAATGCATTTGGGTCTAAGAAGAAGAAAATGTAGCACGGGCCCGTCTCCCGGGCATCCCAAGATTTTTGATCAAAGAGAGTTCAACCATCAGATGACGTGGAAGATGAGACTTGGGAGGCGGGGTGTTATAGTCAAGTGCAAGTACTTGCTCCAGTTCCCTTTATAGTCAAGGACGCAAGACCTCATCATGTCCTATAAGGTTTGGATGACTCTCTCAGATTGCCCATCTGTTTAAGGGTGGAAAGTAGTACTCATGGTGAATTTAATCCTAACTCCTTCTATAGACTCTGCCGGAACTGAAAAATGAAGCAAGAGTCTCGGTCAAATACTATCTTCTTGGGTGCACCATGCAACCTTACTATTTCCTTCATATAGAGTTCTCCTAGCTTACTGACTTGGTCTGTGGATCTAATTGGTAAGAAGTGAGCCACTTTAGTGAGACGATCTATAATCATCCAAACAGTGTCTTCTCCTTTCTGGTTCCTAGGCAAACCACTAACAAAGTCCATGGCAATATTATCCCACTTTCATTTAGGGATAGGGAGTGGTTGTAACATTCTTGAAGGTTTTCAGTATTCTGCTTTTACTTGTTGACTAGTTAAACATTTGGTAACATGCTTAACCACATTTCTCTTTATTCTTCTCCACCAATAAGTCATTTTGAGGTTTTTATACATCTTATCTCCACCTGAATGCATTGTATACTTGGTTTAATGAGCCTCATTCAATATGGCCTGTTTAGTTTGTTTGTTTTGGGCCACACAAATCCTTTCACCAAGTCTTGGGGTATTCTCACCATCCAACCTGAAGTCAGTATGCTAACACTATGTAACTCCTTCTATCAGACTAGTGAGCCATTTGTCTTCCCTTTGCTCATCCTTGATCTAGTGTAGAAGATCTGGTTAACAAGACATGCTATAGAGATAAGCTTGTTTTTCATTCAAGGTTAAACCCAACCTAAAGTCCTTAATCAACCAGTACATTTGTCCCTTTTCTTCCTCCTGTTTGTTAAAATTCCTACTCAAAGCATCAACCACCACATTGGCCTTCCCCCGATGGTAGTGTAGTTGGAAATCATGGTCCTTAAGGAACTCCATCCATCTTCATTGCCTGAAGTTGTGATCTGAAAACAAATCGAACTTCTCACCATAAAGATAGTTTCTCTAAATCTTTAGAGCAAACAGTATAGCTGGTAATTCTCGGTCATGACTAGGGTAATTCTTCTTATGGAACTTTAGCTGATGCAAGGCATAAGGAACTACTTGTCTTTTTTGCATCAATACTGCTCCCAGTCCACTCAGTGAAGTATCACTATAAAGGGTAAAGGTAACACCATGGGTTGAAGTGACGAGGATAGGGGCCGTAGTCAATCTTTTCTTCAGTTCTTGGAATAATTGTTCATACTTCTCATCCCAATTGAACTTAATTCCCTTCCTGGTTAGCTTGGTCATTGGTTATGCTAGCTTGGAGAAGTTTTGAATGAACCTTCTATAGCATCTAGCTAAGCCTTAGAAGTTCCTCGTCTTCATAACTGTCTTAGGTTGTTTCCAGTCTATGATAACTTCTTCCTTCTCTAGGTCTACAAAAATGCCTTTTGTTAATACTATATGAACAAGGAACTTGACAGTCTTCATCTAGAATCCAACACTATCTACAAGAATTCTAAGTATTAAGCTTCAGACTTAAAGTAAATCAGGATGTCATCCACGAATGCCACCAGAAACTGGTCAAGGTATTGTCTAAACACTCAGTTCATCAAATCTATGAATGTTGTGGGGCATTGGTCAAACCAAAGGGCATCACGGTGAACTCAAAGTGTTTGTATTTTGCTTTGAAGGCTGTTTTGTATATGTCGGACTCTCTAATTCTCAACTGATGATAACTCGACCGAAGATCAACCTTTGAGAAATGAGTGGCTCATTTTAATTGATCAAACAAGTTGACAATTCTTGGTAGAGGCTACTTATTCTTTGTTGTAGCTTGGTTCAACTTCCGGTAGTCGACACATAGTATTGCCCAAACCATGAGATTCACTTGCCCAAATCAATGCAAAACGTCCTCATTGTGTATGGAAAGATTCTCATTGTGTGTTATGTCCAAACCGTCCCCATGGTGCTCAAGAACATCTATATAAACCCCCTCTTGCTCACATTCATCTCATCCCAAAGCAAAGAGTTGACACTTCCCTCTTTGCTTGTTCTTGCCCTCTTCTTGGCACCTCTTTTCACTCTCTTTTCTCTCTTGTATGAGAAGTTCTTATTTTAGTATTTTAGAGATTTGTTGAAATGGTTTTTATTGGTGGTTAAAATTTCTTGAAGTTTTGAAAGTGGTAGATAAGGGGAACCTCTGTTGGATTCAACAAGAAACTTAGATTAAGGTGGAAGGGGATTTCTTAAACCTCTACCTTGCTATTTTAAATTTCTAGCATATTCATGCTTGTTTAAATTTTGATTTTCATCATGTTTTATTTTAGTTTCAGCATGTTTAATCATATTTTAGTTTCAGTTTAGCATGTTTTTATGTTTTAATCACTCATGAGAGCATGCTTGCTTAGAATCCACGTTTAGGATTTAATTCACTGTTTCAAGCATGTTATATGATGTTTTCATGCTTTCTTGCTTGTTTAAAATTTTGAAATTTATATTCTAAATTTCTTTTATTATTATGTGATCTTAAATATAAGAAAGTGAAGATAAGAACCACGTATTGTTATAGTGACCTGTATGAGTGTTCTTAACACATGCTTGGAGTGTGTGGTTGTGGGGCACAACTAAGTGGTACTTAGTATGTGGCATTCAATGGAAAGTGACAAAGAAATGTCTTTCTACCCTAAAGAGAGGTATCTAAATTAAGAACTTCAAGAGAGTAGAATCCTTTCAATCATAACGTCAACTTGAACCAAATTGATATATGAATCACTTAATGTTTGAAAGTGCATGAAATCAGATGTGTTATTGATTTGAAATAACAACTTAGTTGTTTAATGAATGATCCAATGGGCTATGTGCTCACCCCATTCCGTTTATTTTCAGGAAATTGAATGAACCATGGAGACTATGGATATTAGATTCTTTTTGAGTATCAAAAATTCTATTGTAAGGGCATGTTGCCCAAGTTTTGATTTTTAGACTTCTGCTAAATTTTACTTTTGAATTTAAGAGTTATGTACTAAATCTTTGGATTTGATCCAAGAATGTAATCTTTTTATTTTATTTGAATGAAATAAGATTTAAAGTTTTCATTTATTCACTTGTATTATCTTGTTGAATATTAAACTCAATGAAAGTGTATTTATGAGTATTTCAATAAGTGTTAGAATAAAGGAATTGAGATGCAAATTATGTACTTGTAAATGTAACATAAGACCTAACCCGCCTTGTGGTTGAGCTCACACATGCTCCGACCTTAGAAATAAATCACATAATTAGCCTAAGACACACATACACCCGAAGACGCCAAAATGGGAGTATTTCTTACATACTTAAGTGTGACACCCAAGTAAGATGAATAACTAGGAAAGTTGCTATGAGAGCAAAATCTGATTATATTTGGACATCCTAACTGATTTAAATCTAATCTAAACCTCTTTTGTGTTCACACATAGTTAGGAAACAAGATTGTGCTCATCTCTTTGGAATTGG
The DNA here is from genome assembly GCA_030144865.1 of Tinospora cordifolia. Classification (NCBI taxonomy): domain Eukaryota; kingdom Viridiplantae; phylum Streptophyta; class Magnoliopsida; order Ranunculales; family Menispermaceae; genus Tinospora; species Tinospora cordifolia. Next base: position 62,864 of record JAJIYU010000093.1, on the reverse strand, counting down.
AAAGCCATAGTGGTCCCACTTTCCAACCATGAACACACTTTCCTATCTCACTCCAAATCGTCCCCCTTGGTGTTTGGAAACTTGCCCAACTTTGCGAGCTACCCAAGACTACCCAAAACGTGCCCCCTTTTCTCTTGAACATCTATATAAACCCCCTCTTGCTCACATTCATCTCATCCCAAAGCAAAGAGTTGACACTTCCGTCTTTGCTTGTTCTAAGCCCTTTTCTTGGCATCTTTTCTCACTTTTCTTGTGTTCACAAGTGAGAAGCTTTACTTTCAGTCTTCTAGTGAGTTGTTTTAAGTGCTTTTGTTGGTGTTTGAAAGTTCTTGAAGTTCTGAAAGTGGTAGATAAGGGGAACCTCTGCTGGATCCAACAAGAAACTCAGATTGAAGTGGAGGGGATTTCTAGAACTCCTTCTTTACTACTTCAAGTTTTTAGTAGATTCATGTTTGTTTTCAGTTTTCAGCATGTTTATATTTCAATTTGAAGAATGTTTGATCAAGTTTTATTTTCAGTTTAACATGTTTTCATGTTTTAATTCATATATGATAGGATAACATGCTTAGATTCCATGCTTTAGCCTTATTTTTGAGTTTTCAAGCATGCCATGTATGTTTTCCATGTTTTCTTGATTATTTAAATTTTGATATCAACTCTTATGATTTAGTATCATGGTTATTTGAGTTTAAATATGAGAAACTGAAGATAAGTACCACGTACGATCATAGTAGTCTAAGTGATGCTATGGGTGTTCTTTGCATATACTTAGTGTATATGAGTAACATTACTAAATGTGGATGTGTTTTAAAATACTTGGAATGTGGACATGTGATCCTTATTTCTAATGGAATGTGACAAGATGAATTGTCATTCCATCCCAGAATAGGAGTATTTCAATGAAGAACATCAAGGGTTTAAAACCCATTTTGGTCAAATATACAACTCTAACAAGATATTGTTTGAAACACTTAATGCTTGTAAGTGATTGAAATTGGATGTACTTTTGATTTGAATTAGTAAATTAGTAGTTTGATGAATGATTCACTAGGTTATGTCCTCATCCCTCTCTTTAATATTTTTCAGGGAATTAAATATGAAGACCATGGATAATTAAAATCTTTTTGTAATGTAAGGGCATGTTGCGCACTTTTGATTTATTAAGCCTTCCGCTGAATTTTATTTTTGAGTTATGCACTTCCTTTTTATTATTTGAATTTCAAGCATGTATCCCTTTAGTTTATTCAATAAATAAAGATTGAAGGTTTTCTTTTATCTCTCTTGTAATAGTCTTATAAATTAAAGTTAAATTATTTGGGTTGTGTGATCATTGAAAAGTAATAAGACTTGAGATAATGAAATGTGAGACAAGTTGTATACTTATAAATGTAATATTGGATCCAACCTGCCTTGTGGTTGAAGTTAAACATGTCTCTTGGGGGTTAGGGTGTTACAAAGGTGGTGTCAGAGCCTAGGCATTAGTTGCTGGCCAACAGTTAGAAAATTTTCTCTGATACCAAAGGTGGTATCAGAGCTCAGTTATTAGAAACACTGGGCTAATAATAGAAAGTTTAGCCTAAACATGTGTTGTTGGGCTAGAATTAGAAAGTTTAATCTTATACCAATGGTGGTATTAGATTTAGAAAGTATTAAGTCAATTAGGTTTGACCTATGCTTTGAGTTGAAATTTGAATACCTTACTTTCTATTCTGAAATTAAAAATTGTTTTGGAAAGTGTTTTCAAAAAGGAAAGATATCTTTTGAAATGTTTTGTTTGGATATAAAGACTGCAACTTAAGCTGATAGTGGGTAAGTCTTGTCCCGAGTAAAGCTAAACTTTGAAAGGGAGGTGGGTTATCCCGCCCTAGAACGTGCGGTTGCTAAGCAGACTTCGGTCTCGCCGCCCGATCTAGAGGTTGTCTCACTAGCTTATACAAGTAGTCTGAGTTGAAGAACACCTTTACTTTCTATAAAAGAAAATTAGAAGGTGAAAAATTAGTACAAGAAACTGACTAGAAGTCGAAAAGGGTGCCAAAAATGGTGTCTTGACTAGACAGAAGGTTGTGAGTCAACCATATTAAACCCTAGGTCCAGAAAAAAGACCCTAAGTAGAAACGTTGTGTAGCCATGGGTGGCACAGTGGATCAAAAACATAAATCTTTAAGACAGGCTAGAGACTAAAACTTGTGTGAAAACAGAAAATTGTTTGATCAGGACACGAGACCCTGAAGCTTCTATATCTTTCAGTTTCTATGTAGTATGGGATGCATAAGAATTCGGGGTTATGGAGGAAGTCTGGATTTGGAGAAAGATGGACCGTGTGTAGTGAATGATCGATAACTCTAGCAGAATGGGTTTCTCTATGCTCGCTAGTATGGGATGGTGGAGTATAGTGGGCTCGAGAACCTTAGTTATCATCCAATTTGCGAAACTGTTCGGTGTGGCTCTATCCTGGGTGAAAGCCTAAGTAGAAGGAGTAGAGTGGTATGAGACACTTGAACCTAAAAGCTTAGGTGGAAGCTTAGAATCTTGCTCTGCTAGCTTGATTGTATGATTGTGTGATATGCATGTTTTAGTATTTATTTGCTTTGATACCAAATCCTGTACCCATACATAAAAATAATCTAGAAGAAAAACTTTAGGCCGCTGAACAAATCGAGAACCGAGAGACTTGAATTTAGAGTCATGATAGTACGAACAAAACGAAAGGCGAAAGAGTATGAACTCAATGAGGGAACATGGACGAGACAACTATCTTGTCAAGTCTGGAAAAACATTTTGTATCCCGAAGATAAGGGTAGACGGGTTGTGTGCCCTAGATTATAATTCACTTAATCTTTTACTGTGAGACTTTATCGGATACTAAAATGACTCCTAACTTGTAGATAATGGCTAGATCAAAGAGATATACTACCAAGGCTGCAACATCGGACAAAATTGAACAACAAGAGTATGAAACTCTTGTTGGGATGGAAGCAAGAATGGAAAACATGATGAATGAAGTCACTCAGAGAGTCTTAGACTAGATCATGAGGACACTACCTCAAATGATACTTCAGACGGCACCACAACCACCTTTACCTAAACCAATTCCCGCGTAGCTAGCACCTGTATTTAAGGTTCTAGATCGTTAGAGGACTCAGGAGAACATGGAGGATGAGAAGCAGAGGAAGATGTTGATGGAATTATAGAAGCTTCACCCTCCTTAGTTTGATGGTACCACTGACTGCATCGCAGCTGATTATTGGTATTAGGAGATGGAGGAACATTTCAATGTACTAAAGGTAACAAGTTCACGAAGGGTAGCACTAGCCACACACCACTTCAAGGGACAAGCCAAAAGTTGGTAGCGAATGATGAAGATGGATCCTAACACAAATGTTGAAGTAATGAGCTGGGAAAAGTTCACGAAGATCTTCTACGAAAAGTTCTTTTCAGAAGCAACCTTGATTAAGCTACAGGAAGACTTTGTCCTTCTGAATCAGAGGGACATGATTGTAGTTGAATATGAAAGAAAGTTCATAGAGTTGGCCAACTTTTCACCAGACCTAATCATGGAAGAAAGAATGAAGGCTAGTCCTTTTGCACAGGGTCTTAAGATGAAGATCCGAAAGATAGTGAAAACGCTAAGCCTAAAGACTTATAACGATGTTGTGGAAAAAGCTCTAACTCTGGAACGAGAGATCAACTTGGAGCAACAGGTGAAAGGAAAGAAAGAACGGGCCAGGGATGAGAAGGAACATCAAGGGGTCCAAAAGAAGAATAAGAATGGTGAGAAAACACCACATACATAGAAACAGGGGCAAAATAAAGAAGAGTCAAAAGAACAGGTGAGGAAGCAAAGATTATGCTATGTGTGCAGGCAGAAAGGCCATATAGCAAGAAATTGTCCGACTGCACCAGCTCAGGCTCCTCAACCACAAAATACTACGGGAAGAGGTCAGAATGATCATTCTCAGGGCAGACACCAACAACAGAATGCCAACCAAGGGCAGAATCAGGGTCGTGGTCAGAACCAGACCTAAATGTTCACCATGGAGGCCCAAGAAGATCAAGACCCTCAATAAAACCCTAGTAGTTCACTATTAGGACAAAAGAATAAATTTTGAAAATAATTAGTGGAAGAGAGTTCTTAAGACTCGTTATATGTTAGCATTTATTTTGGTTTTGAATAAGATTATGTACCTCTAATTTTCAATTAATGAAAATGAATTCCTTAAGAAATGTTGTTGTCCCACGTTAAATATTCAAAAGAGAAAGAAAGTGTTAGTCACTCAAAGTAACAATCCCAAAACCTGCCGTGTGGTCAAGTCCACTGAGTCAGAGGTGGGAAATGTTCAACCTCAAAAGGTTATACCAAATAATTAAAGATTTTAGGATGGGTGTGACCGTAAATGAAAGACAAGCCTATCTCTATAGCAAGTCTTTCCGTCGGCCTAATACATCAGATCAGGGATGAACAAAAGGCAAGACGAATGGATCACAAGCTTGATGGAGAAAAGTGAATGGGATGAGCATACTGACCATAGGTTAGATGCTAAGAATACCCTAAGACTTAGGAAGAAAACACCCTATGGGTAATTGTGGATCGTCTCACTAAAATGGCTTAGTTCCTACCAATTAGATCCACAGATCAAGTCAGTAAGTCTGAGAGAGTCACCTGGACATTAGAGGATATGTTGAGGTCTCATGCCTTAGACGTTAGATGAAAACTAGAGAAAGTATAAACCTGACGTTCAAGATGATGCTACTTATGAGTAGGGGTGTTCGTGGGTTGGGTTGGGTCGGGTTTGGGGTAAACTCACAACCCAACCCAAACAGTTCGGGTTGGAAAAGTTGAAACCCAACCCAACCCAATATACGGCTGAACCCAACCCAACCCAAACAGTTCGGGTTCTGCTCAGTTTGGGTTGGGTTATCGGGTTGAATTTCAAATTTTTTACAAGTTGTTTACTTAAAAACAACATTCCTTGCTTAGGTAAGCATATTATAAATGAAGAAGAAATAATATAAGGAGAATGAACCACAAGCTATGAGATTGAACTAGAAAAATTACAAGAAATGAGAAGAACATTAGCAAAAATTCAAATAGGAAGATGAAGATTTAGAAATAAACAAGAAAAAATATTAGATAGAATAAATTTGAAATAGGTGAAGAATACTGATTGATAATAGATTGAACAATAGTAGGAATACCATAAATATATTATATATGACTAAGCAATATGCAAGTAATAAATAAAGAATGATGTTTAATGCACCAATCTAATACAAAACGAGTATAGGGAGCTTCTTTATTAATGCATCAATTTAATACAAAAACTTGAATAACATGTTTGTGCTTTCTTTCCAAGTAGCAAAATGCATAATCTTCTTGAATTATATTTATTTTAGAACCAAAATTGGTTGCGAAAAAATTAGGATATTTTTCGGTTTGGGTCGGGTTATGGCGGCTAAACCCACAACCCAACCCAAACCGTTCGGATTGAGCATTTTTAAACCCAACCCAACTGAAACATAGTTTAAAACCCAACCCAAACCAACCCAAAAGGTTTGGGTCGGTCGGTTTGGTCGGGTTAATCAGGTTGATGAACACCCCTACTTACGAGGAAGCAGTAGTTAGAATCCTCGACCATAAAGCACAGAGTTTGAGAACGAAGGATATTCCATTGGTAAAAGTGTTGTGGAAACATCACGAGGTGTAAAAAGCTACCTAGGAACTCAAAAGCGAGATGAAGACAAAGTATCCACACCTGTTCACTAGAAATCCTTAGTTATATACAAATTTCGATAACGAAATTTTTCTAAGGAGGGTAGGTTGTAATAACCTGAAAATTCTGTACTTGATGAAGTGAAACCTAATGTGTGACACCCCGGATCGGAACCCAAGTCCTCCTGCACATGTCACGTTGGGCCCAACATATAGATAAACGCCCCCTTCGACTTAGATGTCGTGCGTGCGAGACTTTTCACATTTTCGTGGGTCTGATCAGTCGGGATCCAAGGGTCGTCAACCTCTTTTCAACTCACTAAATCCATTCTCAATTTCATAAAATGAGAAAACATATCAATCTTGATAGAAAATCATACTATGTCTATCAGTAAATATCATAACTCAGAAAAATAATTTCAAACACTTCACCGGATTTTTTTTCACAGTAAATATTTATAATGAAAACAAATTGTTGCAACGGAAACCATCAAAATCACTATCCCATATAGCAGGGTTCAAGTAAACCTGAACGTATACATGTCATTAGCCTCTGAAGGCAACATCTCAAAATACACTTCAAAATTTATGATCTAAAATAGGCTTGTAGAGCCAAAGTCCCAAACAACATTTTAAAATGTAAAGCAGTTCCATAAGAAAATAAATGGCCGCATGCCCTATTCAAAACATATATACAAGATCTGTGAAAATGAAACAAAAATAGAAATACAAGTCCAACAATGCCCTCCCAGTGAGGTCACTTACCAACTCCTGATCCACCAGTCAACTAGTGTACTCCACCTCTGCGAGTACCTGTAAAAGAAAGTGGGGTGAGCTCGAAAGCCTAGTGGATTATCCCTACACATCACTAGTATTATATAAACCAAAATCCAAAACATGCACACCCTTTCATTACATTAATTCTTTCAAACATTCAATTGTTTTGTTGTACTCTAAGACCGAAATCGCTATGCTCCCGATGTCCTTCTGCGACACGAAATCGATCCTAGTCGGTACCGTCTCGAGCCACGATTCCATTCTCGACCTGTCACAACATCCAAGAACGGGTGCAATGGCATACGTTTACTACTCACCCATTCGAGGAACCCTCAGCCTTCGTAGGAAGCTTTGTTAAGAACACCAACGATGGGATCTGGAAGAGCCGTGCGACAAATATGGCCACGTCCACGAGTCGTCAATATCTACCACAATCGCCCTGGTACGTGGAATTATTAAATCTTCATTTAATCTTCTTTAGTTTCAATAGATTTCATTCCATACCATATCATTATTCAAGGTATCTAAATCATGTAGCAAATGATATAAATAACCAGACATTATGCTTCATATTCAAGCAAATACTGAAAGCATATAACCAGACATTATACTCAATCGTTAATCAAAGCATTCAAGAATTATACACATCCTAGCATGCATCTGACATCCTAGGCTACACAACCATCATGCTTTGAACTTTAAATCTATATAATACTAGCGAGCAAGAGAATCCCGCCCACCTGATAATGCGGAATGACCCTTGCGCCTACTCGCGAAGATCAACGCTCAAAGTCCGAAGTCTGAAAATATAAATTTCATCATTAAAATTCCACCTTTCCTCAAAAGGCTAAAAATCCATATTTCCATTTTTACCACCTTAAGGTGCGAAATTACAGTCAACGCGTTCCAAACTAAGAATTGAACATATTTAAAACTAACCACTTCGTCAAAGGATGAGTGGATTGAGTTTTATTACCTATCCAAAGAATTGCATCCTAAATCAAGATTTCCCAAAATTTGGATTTCCCATTTCACCACATCAACATACAAAACTATATTCATTTTCTTCCAAATTCAGAATAGAACAACTTTAATTCTGACTATTACCTCAAACGTTGAACGAATCGAGTTTTATCATTGCCCAAAGGATTTTGCTTTCCAAACTCTCCAGATACTCTCAAGAACTCGTAGATTCGTCAAAAACTGCAAATGAACAATTAAAACATTTAGAATTTAGTCTAGAATCACTAATTCATCGATTTAAAAGGAAGATCTGAGCTCAATTCGTTCCAGATCATTCCGTGCTTCAAAAACCTCAAATCACCAATCAATTTTACAATTTTGATATTGTTAGCCTATGAGAAATGATTTGAACGAATTTAAGGCTTCAAAACCTTACCTTAGATGCTTAGAATTACTCTAGATCTTATCTGGATCGTTTTAACTGTCTTAGGGCAAAAATTAGATCTCTGGTGATCGCAAACGAGATGCCCTAAATTTGCGATTTCGTTCTGTTTCGATTGCTCTCTGTTTTGCGATTTAAAATGGGATGAATAGTGCCCTGCATGAATAGTACTCGCAAATGAACATTACCCATGGTTACTATTTATAGAGGAAATTTTTGCCCAGTTCTTCCTTTTTTTCCAAAGTTAGTTCAAAAAGGCCCCCGTAAGTATCATTTTTGTTTTTCAATTTTTTTTTCTAACTTTAAATAACATGATTTATTTTATTTCTTTAATAAATACTATACTAAACATTTAAATCTTGTTTTTGGACATTTTTATATTTATTTAGTATTTTTTAAAAATTCATTTATTTCTTTTTTCAAACTTTAGGTTATACATATAACTATTTAAAAATCATGTTTACGAACATTTTAATATTCATTTAATATAATTTTTTTAAATTCATTTTCGATGTGTACGCGTAAAAAATTTTAGGGTGATTACAATCTACCCCCCTTAAAATAAATTTCGTCCTCGAAATTTAAATAGAAAATATCTGTATAATGTGCCCAATCAGTCGGTCCTGGTGAAGAGATCTGGGTACTTCCTTTGCATCTCACTCTCTAACTCCCAGGTCGCCTCCTCCAGGTTATGATGCCTCCACAAGACCTTGACCAGGGGTATGTCCTTGGTCCAAAGACTCTGCACCTTACGATCAAGAATTCTAATGGCTAGCTCCTCGTAAGTGGCATCGTCCCGAAGTACAACATCATCCCACTATATAACATGAGAAGGGTCTGGCTCGTACTTCCGGATCATCAATACGTGGAACACGTTATGTATTGAGGACAATCTGTTCAACAAATCCAACTCATAAGTGCATGCACCGACCTGTCTAATGATCTCAAACGGACCGATGTACCGCGGTGCTAGCTTCCCCTTCACTCTAACCCGTCGGATCCCTTTTTGTGGACTGACTCTCAAGAATACTCGATCACCTAGCTAGAACTCTAGGGGTTTCCTCCTCATGTCAGCATAGCTCTTCTGTCTGCTCTGTGCTGTAGCTAACATCTTCTGAATTTGCTTAACTTGCAAGTTTATTTCCTCAATCAACTCGGGTCCAGTGAGTACCTGGTCTTCAAAATCTGCCCAACAAGATGGTGATCTATAGGGTCTGCCATAAAGCGCCTCATATGGAGCCATCCTGATGCTTGCTTGATAACTATTATTATAAGCAAACTCAGCTAAATGTAGATGCTTGCTCCAATTACCATTGAAATCTATGGCACATGCTCTAAGCATATCTTCAACTATCTGAATGACCCTCTCTGACTGTCCATCTGTCTGTGGGTGAAATGTCGTGCTCATGGTGAGTTTGCTTCCCAGCTCCTTCTATAAGCTCTGCCAGAACTGAGACGTAAATCTGGAATCTCTATCTGACACTATAGTCCTAGGAATTCCATGCAGTCTCACTATCTCTCGAACATATAACTCACCTAGTCTACTCACTGTATCAGTAGATCGAATAGGTAGGAATTGCGCTACCTTCGTCAATCAATCCACGATGACCCATACGGTGTCTTCCCCTCTTAGGTTTTTCGACAAGCCGTTGACAAAGTCCATCGCAATACTGTCCCACTTCCATTCTGGTATCAAGAGTGGCTATAACAATCCTGATGGCTTCCTGTGTTCGACCTTCACTTGCTGACAAGTTAGACACCAGGAGACGTATCGGTCAATGTCTCGCTTCATCCCTCTCTACCAGAAGGTTTTCTTCAAATTCTGATACATCTTATCTCCACATGGATGCATAGTGCATCTAGTATGGTGTGCCTCATCCAGTAGGGTTCCTTTTGCCTGTCCAGAGCTAAAAACACAGAGTCTATCCCCTAATCTCAATGCACCATCTGAATCAAGCCGAAAATCTGTATGCTTGCCCTATCTGATGCCCTCAATCAAATCTGAAATCCATTTATCTGTATTCTGCTCCTCCCTGATCTGGCGTAGAATGTCTGGCTAGTAAGTCACCGCATACAAATAGGTCTGTCTCTCATCTGTGTCTATACTCAAATTGTACTGACTAATCAGCTGATACATCTGTGCAATCTCCTCATCCTTATGGCTAGATTTTCTACTAAGCGCATCAACAACCACATTCATCTTGCTTGGATGGTAGTGCAGCTAAAAGTCATAATCATTCAGGAACTCTAGCCATCTCCTCTGGAGAAGATTCAGTTCCTTCTGAGTATAGATGTATTTGAGGCTCTTATGGTCCGAATATGAATCAAAGTTCTTACCATAAAGATAATGCCTCCAAATCTTAAGTGTAAACACGATCGCTGGAAGCTTCAAATTGTGTGTGGGGTAATTTTGCTCATGTGGCTTCAGCTACCGTGAAGCATAAGCCACTGGCTATCCCTCCTGCATCAGTACTGCACCCAATCCGCTGAGTGATGCGTCTGTGCATAGGGTGTACTTCACACCATGTGTAGGTGTGATCAGAACTAGTACTGTAGTTAACAATTTCTTCAATTTTTGAAAGGAGTTCTCGCACTGATCATTCCAAATGAACTTCTCTCCTTTCATAGTCAACATTGTCATTAGACCTGCTATCTTAGAGAAATCTTTAATAAACCTACTGTAGTATCCTGTTAACCCAAGAAAACTCCTAATCTTTGTAACTGTGGTGGGTTGCTTCCAGTCAGATACTGCCTATACTTTCTCTAGTCCACTGCTATCCCTTCTGTTGAGACGACGTGGCCAAGAAACTTGACTTTCTTCATCCAAAACTCGCACTTGCTAAACTTGGCATATAACTAGTTCGTTCTCAAGATCTCTAAGACTATATGTAAGGGTTGTTCGTGCTCAGCATTTGTACGAGAATATATCAAAATGTCATCCATAAAAACTACAACAAACTGATCTAAGAACTGGCTAAAGACTCTGTTCATGAGATCCATGAATGCGGCTAGAGCATTGGTTAACCCAAAAGGCATCACTATAAACTCAAAGTGACCATACCGCGTCCTAACGTCTGTCTTCTGTATATCAAACTCCCGGATCCTCAACTGGTGGTACCCCGACCTCAAATCGATCTTAAAAAAGTATTGTGCCCCTCTCAACTGATCAAAAAGGTCATCGATCCTCGACAATGGATACTTATTTTTTATTGTAACATGATTCAACTTTCAGTAGTCGATACACAACCTCATGGATCCATCTTTCTTTCTAACAAATAAGACCGGAGCTCCCCAAGGCGACTCGCTCTATCTGAGAAAACCCTTCGCCAAAAGCTTGTCTAACTATGTCTTCAGCTCTATCAGCTCCACTGGTGCCATTCTGTATGGTGGAATAGCTATGGGATTGGTACCAGGATGTAGCTCAATCTTAAACTCGATCTACCTGTGCGGTGGAAGTCCAGGCAAATCATCAGGGAACACATCAATATAATCACATACCACAGGTATCCCCTGAACCTCCTTAGTCCCCTCTACATCCTCCTCCACTAATGGCTGCTTGAAATCCTCTTTCTGCTTGATAGCATACAAGAGAGCTAAAGTAGGACTCTTCGGCAACCTCTGTACATTCCCATCAATCCTGAGCAACTCACCATATGACAACCTGATGGTAACTCTCCATCTCTGGCAATCAATCTGTGCCTGATACTGAGTCAACCAGTCCATCCCCAGTATGACATCATAGCCACCAAAATGCAGCATGCAGAGATCTGCTGAAATCAGTCGATCTCCGAATGTGAGTTCACATCTACATAACTTCCTCAAACTCACAGTATCGCCAATTGGCGTAACCACCTCCAAGGACTTAGCCAAAGGGCTCATCACCAACTGTAACTTATTCACAATATCCTCAAAGATAAAAGATCTAGTAGCACCGAAATCAAATAACACCTGCACAGCAACGCCAAACAACAAAAATGTACCTTCCACCGTTGGGGTGGGATATGTCTGGCTATTGGCTACGTACAAGCGAACTTGAGTCTGCTGATGTGGCTGTGGTCTTTGCTATGTGAGAACTGTTTGGGCTCGAGTTTGTGGCCCTAGCTGAGGTGTAGGAGTCACTGCTTTGGTAGGACAATATCGAGCAATGTGTCCCTCCTGATGGCATAGAAAACACAACACCCTCTTCCTCGCCTCCTCTCTCTGTGCATCTACAGGCTGGTCTCGACGAGGTGGCTATCTCTACCATCTATCTTAGGTCTGTGTCGACCTCTGTGCCTGAGGTGCTCTCTGTGCCCCCTGACCACTCAGTCTCACCTGTGAAGGTCCTGTAGACTGGTCTGGCCGGGTCCTCTTGCTACCCTTCAGTGGCTGCTCCAACTCCAGATCCCTCTCGACCATCTGTGCTCTCTCCACTACATCTAATAAGGTCATCAGCTTAAACAATGCCACAATCTTTCGAATCTCAATCCTCAATCCCTCAACAAAACAGTCCACCCTGGAGTGCTCATCTGCGAGCAAAGTAGGAGCAAATCTACATAGCTCTGTGAACCTCTGCTCATACTCTATAACAGTCATGCCTCTCTGTGCCTGTCTGACCAACTCTGACTGCAGCTGCTTCTGTCTCGTCGTGGAGAAGAACTTATTATAAAATCGAATCTTAAAGTCTTCCTATGATATGGCTTACTGATCAATGGTGGGATTGGCTACAATCATCTCCCACCAATGGTAGGTTGGTCCTACTAACTGATGCATAACAAGTGCTACTCTTCTGGGCCCAACTGCCCCCATAGCGTCGAGGTGCTTATTCATTTCAGAGAACCACCTGTCTGCTAGCATGCAATCACCAGTCCCCTCAAATGTACTGGGACGCAACTTTTGGAACTCTATTAGAAGATCCTTCTGCTCCCTGTCAAAACCGGCTGACCGACTTTGTGGCACTGCCTCCATGGATGTAGACCCCTGATGTACCTGATGCTGAGACTGTGCCAGTGGCTCTATCGGTAACTGTGGCTATACTGGTGCTGGTGGCGGTGTAGATGCTGATGGCGGTGTAGATGCTGATGGCTACAAAGTCCTAATAGCCTGCTCCACTACCCTCTGCATCATCTCTGTAATAGCCTCTGGTGTCAAAGCAACACAGCTGGTGCTGTTGCCACAAATGTACCCTCATCACTAGGCTTCGACTCTATATTAGCCTCACCTCAGCCTTGGCTTCTACCTCCTCTGGGTCTACCTCTACCACGTCCTCTCGGCATCGTCTACAAATCAAAAATCATTTTCAACATCCAATATCTTAATCATAAGGTAGCATAAATTTTAATAATTGAACATAATGTAAACTTTATTTCCACTTCCATCTCAGTTTCAAACCCTTTTCTTCAAATCTTTGGACATTGTGACTTGTGATAATACCAAGTAATTTAAACCCGCCTATAACCATCTCGCTGTCGTGCTACTGTGACTCTAAATTCATATCTCTAAGTTCTCGATTTGTCTCAATGGCCTAAAGGTTTATGCTTCTAAGTCAACAACATTTTGTTTGTTTTTGGGTACAAGAATTTGGGTAAAAATACTCAAAATAATCATACTACATATATCATATGCAAGCACACAACAAACAATCAAATAATGCACACTGGCATAATGGAATCCCAAGCTTCCATCTGTGCTTAAGCCCAAACTTTCACTTAGAAGTTCCATTACGGCTAATATAATTTTGCCAAATCCTCGTTTCTAAGGATGACGCAAGACCCACCATACGTGACTGTCCCATACCAGTAGAATACAGTGTGCAAGTTCTTCCAAAGAGTCCGTTCATTGCCCATTTCAATTTCGTAAGTGTCTCGCTCCCTAAGGCTGACGCAAGACCCACCGTACGCGACCGTCCCATACCAATAGAATACAGTGCGTACAAGTTCTACCCAAGAATCGATCACTCACTATACATGGTTTGTCATTCTTCGAATCCAGGATTCCTCCATACCTCTAAATCTCTATGCATCCCATACTACATAGAAATAAAAAATATAGGATCCTCCTGAATCGGATCCTGACCAATCAAGTGTGCATTTCCACGTTATAAGTTTCTAACTTATATCCTAAAAGTTTTTAATTAATGATCCACTATGCTTTCTAGCACACCCAGTCTTTACCTAGACCTAGTGTTTCAATACTGAGTACATTTCTTTTTTCTATGTGATACCATCGGTCCCAAGTCTCAGACGATTCCAATATAGCGCATCACTAGTAGGGAGCAAAGCTTCCAGCTACCGAACTACTACTCGTACTTTTGTCCACCTGCAACTAGTAACTCAAGCACATTGGTATCACCCAAGTCTTTTCTAGACTTCTAGCCACCTAGTCATCTAGTCACTAGTAGGTGACCTCTTACTCATTTCACTTTTCAAAAAAAATTCAAATCAAGTACAAATTCATTTCTAGTGAAAACCAAATCTAGTGACCTTTTCCCGTGAAAAACCAAGTCCGGAATATTCCATTGGACTGTACTCTTTTCCTAGCGAGCCACTAACTGAGCTCTAATGCCACTCTGTGACACCCCAGGCCCCTAGACTAGAACCCAAGTCCTCCTGCACGTGTCACGTCGGGCCCAACACATTGATAAATGCTCCCTTCGGCTTAGATGCCGTGTGTGTGAGACTTTTCACATTTTTGTGGGTCTGATCCGCCGGGAACCAAGGGTCGTCAACCTCTTTTCAACTCACTAAATTCGTTCTCAATTTCATAAAATAAGAAAACATATCAATCTTGATAGAAAATCATACTATGTCTATCAGCAAATATCATAACTCAGAAAAATAATTTCAAACACTTCACTGGATTTTTTTCACAGTAAATATTTATAATGAAAACAAATTGCAGCAGTGGAAACCATCAAAATCACCAACCCATATAGCAGGGTTCAAGTAAAACTGAACATATACATGTCATTAGCCTTTGAAGGCAACATCTCAAAATACACTTCAAAATTTATGATCTAAAATAGGCTCATAGAGCCAAAGTCCCAAACGACATTTCAAAATGTAAAACAGTTCCATAAGGAAATAAATGGCCGTATGCCCTGTTCAAAACATATATACAAGATCTGTGATAATAAGACAAAAATAGAAATACAAGTCCAACAGTGGCCTCCCAGTGAGGTCACTTACCAACTCCTGATCGACCGGTCAACTAGCGTACTCCACCTTTGCGAGTACTTGTAAAAGAAAGTCGGGTGAGCTCGAAAGCCCAGTGGATCATCCCTATACATCACTAGCATTATATTAACCAAAATCCAAAACATGCATACACTTTCATTACATTAATCGTTTCAAACATTCAATTATTTTGTTGTACTCTAAAACCGAAAGAACTATACTCCGGGTGTCCCTCTGTGACACGAAATCAATCCTAGCTGGTATCGTCTCAAGCCATGGTACCGTTCTCGACCTGTCACAACATCCAAAAACATGTGCAATGGCATACGTTCACTGCTCACCCATCCAAGGAACCCTTAGCCTTCGCAGGGGGCTTCATTAAGAACACCAATGATGGATTTGGAAGAGTCGTGCAGCAAATATGGCCACATCCACGAGTCGTCAACATCTGCCACCTTCGCCCGGGTACGTGGAATTATTAAATCTTAATTTAATCTTCTTTAGTTTCGATAGATTTCATTCCATACCATATCATCATTCAATGTATCTAAATCATGTAGCAAATGATATAAATAACCAGACATTATGCTTCATATTCAAGCAAATACTAAAAGCATATAACCAGACATTATGCTCAATCGTCAATCAAAGCATTCAAGAATTATACACATCCTAGCATGCATCTAACATCCTAGGCTACACAACCATCATGCTTTAAACTTTAAATCTATATAATACTAGCGAACAAGAGAATCCTGCCCACCTGATAATGCGGAATGACCCTTGCGCCTACTCGCGAAGATCAACGCTCAAATTCCGAGGTCTGAAAATATAAATTTCATCATTAAAATTCCACCTTTTCTCAAAAGGCTTAAAAATCCATATTTCCATTTTTACCACCTTAAGGTGCGAAATTACAGTCAACGCGTTCCAAACTAAGAATTAAACATATTTAAAACTAACCACTTCGTCAAAGGATGAGTGGATTGAGTTTTATTACCTATCCAAAGAATTGCATCCTAAATCAAGATTTCCCAAAATTTGGATTTCCCATTTCACCACATCAACATACAAAACTATATTCATTTTCTTCCAAATTCAGAATAGAACAACTTTAATTCTGACTATTACCTCAAACGTTGAACGAATCGAGTTTTATCATTGCCCAAAGGATTTTGCTTTCCAAACTCTCCAGATACTCTCAAGAACTCGTAGATTCGTCAAAAACTGCAAATGAACAATTAAAACATTTAGAATTTAGTCTAGAATCACTAATTCATCGATTTAAAAGGAAGATCTGAGCTCAATTCGTTCCAGATCATTCCGTGCTTCAAAAACCTCAAATCACCAATCAATTTTACAATTTTGATATTGTTAGCCTATGAGAAATGATTTGAACGAATTTAAGGCTTCAAAACCTTACCTTAGATGCTTAGAATTGCTCTAGATCTAATCTGGATCGTTTTAACTGTCTTAGGGCGAAAATTAGATCTCTGGTGATCGCAAACGAGATGCCCTAAATTTGCGATTTCGTTCTGTTTCGGTTGCTCTCTGTTTTACGATTTAAAATGGGATGAATAGTGCCCTGCATGAATAGTACTCGCAAATGAACAGTACCTGTGGTTACTATTTATAGAGGAAATTTTTGCCCAGTTCCCCTTTTTTTTTTCCAAAGTTAGTTCACAAAGGCCCCCATAAGTATCCTTTTTGTTTTTCGATTTTTTCCTAACTTTAACTAACATGATTTATTTTATTTCTTTAATAAATATTATAATAAACATTAAATCTTGTTTTTGGACATTTTTATATTTATTTAGTACTTTTAAAAATTTATTTATTTATTTTTCCAAACTTTAGGTTATACGTATAACTATTTAAAAATCATGTTGTCAAACATTTTAATATTCATTTAATATATATTTTTTTAATTTATTTTTGATGTGTACGCGTTAAAATTTTTAGGGTGATTACATAATGTCTATTTAGTGAAATTTGGCTACAAAATGAAACCAGACTTATTTTAGGGCTAAATTTGGCAGGTTCAAAAACTCTCATTTAGTGACCCTTAGGAACTCAAAACAACTTGAAATGAAGTAAGGTGACATGAACTAACTAATTGGAAAACATATCAAAAAATTAGAACAATTGGTCAAGAATAAGGTTTTCATTTGCCAAACGCCCTTCCGAAGGTCCAAATTAGAAAGAATTGGAAGTTAGGGTACTTTGGGGAATCAAAATAACCCAAAATGAAACAGATGACATGAGCTAACAAAATGAACAACATACCAAAAATCAAGACAATTGGCCAAGATTTTGATTTTCATTTTATAGTGTTCTCAGTGGGTTCTAAGTAAAGAAAGTAAATAAAAATCAATTTGGCCAAACCATATATTGAAATTCTTAATTTTTTTCATGTGATTCCAAAACTATAGGTTATAAATCATCATTCCTTGTAAATAAGGAGATATTAATTTTTATTTGATTCTTGTGAACCCATGAAGTCATGGCCATCCTAAGCATGTGCAAGTCACATGGGTGGAATACCATGATCAAGTGTACCCTCACCCTACCCAACCTCAATGGGATGTTTCCCTTATTTGAATTCATGTAAAATGATCCCATGTGGCATGCAAATGATTCAGTATCTTGGAGTGTGTAACAAGCTTTGGGCGTTACATTGAGTACTCCGAACCTAAGTTGGAATGCCGAGGGAGAACTCCTTTCGGTCTTAATGTTAACTCAAATAATTAAATTATTGAAACGAGTGATGTATTATAAGCGCTTGCATGTTCGTATTCTAACTATTATAACGCTTGAGATGTTTTTGTGTAAGATCCATTGGGATCTTGAGCTCACCCCCACTAATTTCTTTTCAGGTAACCTTTGAAGACACTTGTGATGACAAATTAGGAGCTACATTTTGTGGTCATGATACACTTCACTGTTGAGGTTGACTAGGAATAGCATTACTCATTGTTTAATTAGATTGTAGGGCATAGGACCAACATTTCATTTATGTTTAGTTATTTTGTTTATTAACCTTGGCCATGGGGCCAAGCATTCGGTTATAGACTCATTTTGAACTCAGGCCACGGGGTTAGAGTATTTTAATTCAGCTTTTATGAGTTTAATCATCATATGATTAATTTTAGCTTTTATGAGTTTAATGAGTTTAATCATCATATGAGTTTAATTTTGCATAAGGTTTATTATTTATGTTTCTGCACTCTGGTATGTTGTTGGGATGGTGTGGGAAAGGAAATAACAAAAAGTAATCTCCCGGTCTCCAGATATTGATGGCGGGAGTGACTGCGTTATTCCATCTCGAGGCAAGAGACAAAGATGCCCAGTTAGGGGCTTGTGCAATAGGATTCGGGGGCCGAGGTGCTACAATGGGGGTATTACAGCTCAATTAGTAACTCGTTCAGAAGAGTTCAGTCAGTAGCTTGCAGAGATAGAGTTCAGTTAATAATTCACCAGTAAAAGTCCAGACTGAGGCCAACGGTAGTACCAGTCTAATGAGATGCTCACATAAAGCTCAATTAGTAGTTCAGTTAGTTCATTAGTCAGTGGCTTAATAAGTAAGTCGTTGGACTAGAGTCTAGAGCATAGATTATGAACTGCCAGTCCTATGAAGGAGTTGTGCAGTGGAGACATTACATAGTTAGGTCTAGAGAAAGACTTTAGGTATAACTTGAGTGTTGTCAAGGTTGCATAGTGGATCATGAATAAAGCTTTTAGGGCATAAGATTGAGACTGATAACGTGTGAAACAAAACACTTGTTTAGTCAGGACTTGAGATTAGGAGGATCTTGTTTCTTTGGTTTCTATGTGGTATGGGACACATAGGAATTTGGGGATATGAAGGAATCCTAAACTCGAAGAATGACAGACCATGTATGGTGTGTGATCGGTGGCTTCAGACGAATTTGTTTTCCTATGCTTGGCTGGTATGGGATGGTCAAGTGTAGTGGGGCTTGGGAAGCCTTGGACATCGAGAAACTTGTAAAATTGTTTGGGTGTAGTGAGACCTCTAAGTGAAAATTTATGTTGAGTGGTATGGGACGCTCAAACCTGGAGGCATAGGTGGAAGCTTGGAATCTCTCTATGCTAGCATGCTGTTGTGATAATATATGAGATTGTTGCTTGCATGTTTTATGTATGTAAAGATTGTTATACATGTATGCTTTAAATTATGAAACCCAAATCCTATACCCAGAGAAAGATACTTTAAAATACACTCACTATGGACTTAGAAGCATAAACCAATAGGCCACTAAACAAATTAGAACTTAGAGACATGAATCTAGAGTCATGCTAGTACGACAAAAATAAATGCCTTAAGTAAGTGCATGGGATTTCTTCGATCAATTTATGATGAATGAATGGATCTTTGGTTGTAGATAAATGGTCGGATCCAAGAGACATGCTATAAGAGTTACTGCATTCGATTGGATTGAACCGCAAGGGCAGAGGGCACAGGTTAACCAAACTGAGGCTCGGGTTGGGGCTGTGTTGACTCCAAAGTTATGGGATGAGATTACCAGACGGGTCATTGAGCAGATGATGAGAGTATTTTTATTGCTACAGATGCAGGCATCGGCAACACTAGAGCCACAAATACAGGCCCCACCCTAGGAGCAAACACCAGTACAACAGTCGATTCCCATGCTAGAGGCTCCAGTCCATCAAAGGACGCAGGAAGAAATTGAGGACAAGGAATAGAGGGCGATGCTGATTGAGTTACATAAACTCTGCCCATCCCAATTTGATGGTAGATCTGACAACATGGCTGCAGATCATACCAAGAGCTAGATGAACACTTGGATGTGCTAGGGGCTATAGGACCCCACAAAGTTACGTTGGCCACACATCAAGTTAAGGGACTAGCCAGGAGTTGGTGGCGAATGCTGAAAGCATATCCGAACATTGACGTTCGACACATGAACTGGAAAGAATTCAAAGAGATATTTTACGAGAAATTTTTTGCAGAAGCTACACAAGTGCAGATGGAGTTCGAGTTCATCAAGCTAACCTAGAGAGATATGAAAATGTCTGAATATGAGGTATGACAATGTTTGAATATGAGGTCAAGTTCATTGAATTTTCCAAGTTCACACCTAAACTGATCAGGGATGAAAAGATGAAGGCTCGCAGGTTTGCAGAAGGCCTGAAGATTGAGATTCGCGGGGTGGTGAACACAATGGATTTGAAAACATACAGAGAAGTAGTGGAAAAAACACTACTAACAGAACGAGAGATCAACTTCGAGTAGAAAGTGAGAAACAAGGGCAAGAGACCAATCAATAGCAAAAAGTTCCAAGGGAACCATAAGAAGCAGAACAGAAATCAGCCTCAAGGGCAGCATGCTCAAAATATAGTTGATAAGCAACAAGCTTGGAGAGAAGGAACATGTTATAATTGTGGGCAGAAAGGACATATGGCCAAGGACTATCAGAATTAGGGACACCAGAGGCAGATCCAAGGGCAGAATAATGGGTAGGGCAGTGTAATACCCTGGATTCTCTATACTCAATTAAATAAAATTGATCATCAATTCAGTGAAATCAGGTGCAAAATGAAACCGGGTTCATTTCAAGGCTAATTTTGGCAAGTTTCAAAACTCTCATTTAGTGACCCATAGGGACCCAAAACAATTTGAAACAAAGTAAGGTAACATGAACCAACTAATTGGACAATATATCCAAAAATTAGAACAATTGGTCAAGGTTATGGTTTTCAAAATGACCTGAAACGAAATGGAATGACATGAACTAGAAAAATAAATGACATATCCAACAATCAGAACAATTGGCCAAGATTTGAATTTTCATTTGCCTAGTAAAATTAGTAGGTCTTAAATAAAGAAAGTTTTTGAGGAAAAATCACATTAGACCAAACCATACCTTAAAATGTGCATTAGGTTCATGTGATTCTAAAACTATAAGTTATAAATCATAATTCCTTGTAAATAAGAAGATATTAATTTTTATTGAATTTTTGTGAACCCATGAAGTCATGGCCACCCCTAACATGTGCAAGGCACATGGGTGAAACACCATGATCATGTGCACCCTACCTTACCCAAAGCTCCATGGGACGTGTCCATCATTTGAATTCATGAAAAGTGATTCCATATGCCATACGACTGATCATGTATGCCCACACCTACCCAAGGAATGAGACGTCCCATAAGAATTGAAAAATTCAAGAAGAGTGATTCCATGTACACCATACTTGACCATGTATACCATGCCCCATTTGTGCTAAACCAGCCCACATATGTGTGTGTGTGTGTGCACATGTGAACAACCCAAATTAGAAGGGTTTGAAATCTGAAACATGCACCCAAAAACCCTAACTGTCCCATGCACATAAGCCAAGAAAACCAAAATAGAAACTTCATTTTCTCCCCTTTTGGCGCCAACTCATGGGTATACACTAAAGGGTGCACCGTTCTTGGAGTTTGAATTATTTAGTGAGTTTCCTTAAGTTTGGATTTGCATATTAGACTATGATATAGTGACCCTTCAAGTTTGATTGCATACTCCCCTTGCTTGACATCCAAGTATAGAGAAATAGCAAGCATTCCATGTGTGTTGGTGTGATGAGCAAGCAAGGGAACCAAATAAGAAAGTTTTATGAGCAAGATCCTATCTAAAAGGAGGACGTCCCAACTGAGATTAGCATGATTCCAAGTTAGAAAATATTCTCTAATATTAATTAAGAAATAGGCTAGAGAATCAAATATTAGCTCATGAGAATTTGGCAAGCTTAAGTGGGCCCATGAACACACTTGCCCTATTCAAGCCTAGCCATCCACCTTGGTTTGGAAAGTTGCCCAACTTTGTGAGCTACCCAAGCTGCCCTAGATGTCCCCTAAGTGCTCATGAACACCTATAAATACCCTCTCTTGCTCACATTCATCTCATCCCAAAGCAAAGAGTTGACACTTCCCTCTTTGCTTGTTCTTACCCTCTTCTTGGCATCTCTTCTCACTTCTCTTTTCTTTTGTGCTCATAAGTGAGAAGCTTCAATTTCAATATTATAGTGAGTTGATTTGAGTGATATTGTTGGTGTTTGGAAGTGCTAAGACATTGGGGAACCCTTGCAGAATTTGAGAAAACAACTATTAAGGTGGAGGGGATCTTGAACTTCTACTTTGCTCTTTCAAATTTCTAGCATGTTCATGCTTGTTTGAATTCTAGTTTTCAGCATGTTTTATCTTAGTTTCAGCATGTTTAATCATATTTTAATTTTAGTTTAGCATGTTTTTTTTTGTTTTAATCACTCACGAGAACATGTCATGCTTAGAATCTATGTTTAGGATTTAATTCAATGTTTCAAGCATGCTATGTGATGTTTTTCATGCTTTCTTGGTTGTTTAAAATTTTGAAATTTACATTTTGAAATTCTTTTATGATTATGTGATCTTAAATATAAGAAATTGAAGATAAGAATCACGTACTGTCATAGTGACTCGTATGGGTGCATGGGTGTTCTTAACACATGCTTAAAGTGTGTGGTTGCGAGGCGCAACTAAGGGATACTTGGTATGTTGCATCAAATGGAAAGTGACAAAGAAATGTCTTTGCACCCTAAAGAGAGGTATCTAAATTAAGAACATCAAGGGAGTAGAACCCCTTTCAGTCTTAACGTCAACTACGACCAAAAAGTTGTGTGAATCATTTAATTTATGAAAGTGTTTGAATTTGGACGTGCTATTGATTTGAAATAGTAACTTAGTTGTTTAATGAATGATCCACTGGGCTATGTGCTCACCCCTTCCTTCTATTTTTCAGGAAATTGAATTATATGAGGACTATGGACTTTTTCAAAAGTCTACGTTTAGAAAGTTTATATTGTGAGGGCATAGTGCTCCAAATTTTGAATTAAAGACTTCCGCTGAATTTTACTTTTGAATTTTAAAGTTATGTACTCAATCTTTGGACTTGATTCAAGAATGTAATCTTTTTATTTTATTTGAATGAATAAAGATTTGAAGTTTTTCTTTATTCACTTGCATTATCTTGTTGCATATTAAACTTAATGGAAGTTTATTTATGAGTATTTCAATAAGTATTAGAATAAAGGAATTGAGATGCAAGTTGTGTACTTGTAAATATAACATAAGACCCAGCCCGCCTTGTGGTTGAGCTTAAACCTATTTCTTGGGGGTTGGGGTGTTGCAAGCAGAAATCAAGGTGGATGTGGATAATAACAGCCACAACAAAGGTAGGCCCAACAACAATAACAACAACAGTAGGGCAGACAAAATTAGGCCCGAGTGTTTGCTATTAAGGATGGACAAGCGGAGGTACCTTTTTATTATTAATGTTGCTGTTAATATCTTGTTCGATTCGGGTGCCACTAAGTCATTTTTGTCAGAAGAACTAGTTAGGAGATTACAACTAGTAACATCCACGCCACCAGAACCATTGTATGTATCCACTCCCATAAGAACTACTGTGACTGCCCGAAAAACTTGTACATATGAATTGAGGTTTGGAATAAACTGATAATTGCAGAACTTAAAGTGTTACCTTTCCATGGTTATAATATGATATTGTGCATAGACTGGTTAACCCAATACCAGGCTTAGATTCATTGCCCAAGACGGAGAGTCACATTGACTCTACCATCTAGTGAACTAATGAAGGTCAAGGGAGATATGCAAAGATTACCTCGAAGCCCTATAGCTGTTATGTTGCATTGCATAAGACTGAGTGAGGACTTCACGCAAGTCCTAGATAATGATGTTAGTGAGCCAAAGGATATCCATGAGATACCTATAGTGCGGGAGTATAAAGTTGTGTTTCCAGAGGAATTACCTAGACTACCACCACCCAGACAAGTAGACTTTAAGATTGAACTACAACCAGACACGAATCCTATAACCATTCCTCCCTACAGAATGGCGCCAGTGGAGTTGATTGAACTCAAAACATAGCTAGACGAACTTCATGAGAAGGGATTCATTAGGCCAAGTGAATCACCATGGGGAACTCCTGCACTATTTGTGAAGAAGAAAGATGGCTCAATGAGGTTATGTGTTGATTATAGGAAGATCAACCAAGTGACCATAAAGAATAAGTATCCTCTACCCAGAATAAATGACCTATTCGATCAGTTGAGGGGAGCTACTCAATTCTCCAAGATTGATTTGATGTCAGGTTACCACCAGTTGAGGATTAGGGAGGTAAACATTCATAAGACAACCTTCAGGACTCGATGTGGGCATTTCAAGTTCATAGTGATGCCGTTTGGTTTGACCAACTCACTGGCTGCATACATGGACTTGATGAACAGAGTCTTTCGACAGTAATTAGATCAGTTCGTAGTAGATTTGTAGATGATATCCTAATGTACTCCAGATTTGAAGTTCAACATGTAGAGTATTTGAAAATTGTGTTGGGCACACTGAAGAGAAATGAATTATATGCTAAGTTCAGCAAGTGTGAGTTCTGGATGAAGACAGTCAAGTTTCTTGCCACATAGTTTCGGCCGAAGGGATATTGGTCAATTTAGATAAGGTGGAGTCAATGATTGATTGGAAGCAGCAAAAAACGGTGATAGAAATCAGAAGCTTCTTGGGTTTGGTAGGATACTTGTAATACCTGACAATTTTGTACGAAATTTGATGAACAAAATTAAATAAATTGGACTTTTATAACATTTTTGGGAGTACAAACTATGTATACTCTAAGGAATAAAATAAAGTAAGAAAAATAAAATTATTAATAAAATTTGGTATCCAAAAATGATAAATAGAAAGAAATAGAAATATATATGTGTGTGGTATATTTTAAGTACGTATATGTATTTAATATATGTATTTAATAATGTGTAAATATATATATGTGTGAAAATATATGTCAATTTGATATAAATCTTTAGGTACAAAATTATTGTTTTCATATATATATATATATATAAAGTAAAAGAAAAAAAAAGAAAAATCAAAAGAAAATACAAAAAAAAAGATGAAAATGTAAGAAAAATTATCAAAAAAACCTTGAAAACCCTAGAAAAAAACCCTAAAACGCATTGCTCTATGGGGAGCCACCAAAACCCAACAAAAATAACATTTTTTTTCTATCCAAAAACACCCAAAAATTTACGAGCCTTGCCACCGAAAGACTATATAAACCCTCTCCTCCTCTCATTCTTCTTCATCCCAACAAGAGCTAATAAGATCCCTCTTGCTCTCTCCGCCTCCTTCTTGACACCTAGTGTCGCGACCCCTTCTCAGGTGACGTCACGACCGGCATAGAATTTTCTAACATGTCAGAATACTGACATGTCAGAAAACCCTATAAGCTTTCCTAACCAAATCATCAATTTTTTAAAAAATTTGACAGAGTCTCCTCTAAAAATATAACAAGCTCAGTGAATAATCGAACTTATGGTATTATACAACCATCATATATATAAAACATGCAAGTTAAAGCAAATTTCAAATCACTTGCAAATGAAATAAAAAAAAACATACATGCAAAATGTAATATGTATTCACCCTACTCCAAAGGGGTGTCCCTGTTCATATTCCGAAGGGATGTGGGTTTTTCACAAAATCATTTCATGAAATTCAAATAAGCAGATAATGCAGTATATCATTTTATTTAATAAAAATCAAACATTTTAATGTAATACCAATGTCCAACATAATACCATAAGTAAAGATTACTCACCAAAATTAATGTCCAACTAGTTTCTAATATCCAATAACAATTTATCTCCACAACACCAATAAAATCCT
This sequence comes from Tinospora cordifolia, assembly GCA_030144865.1. Lineage (NCBI taxonomy): Eukaryota > Viridiplantae > Streptophyta > Magnoliopsida > Ranunculales > Menispermaceae > Tinospora > Tinospora cordifolia. Next base: position 37,059 of record JAJIYU010000093.1, on the reverse strand, counting down.
ATCACCAAAAATCATTTTCTATACATCAAATTAAATTCAACTCATTTAAATTTATTTTATAAATCATTTTCAACGTATTTATAGCTCATATTTAATCAAATATGTGCATTTGATCCCATGTATTGGTGCGCATCAACCCGAATATGCTCAATAATCTTTAAGAGTATTTTTCTGCTCATATCAAATCTTTTTATAACAGAAAATATTAAAAATAGGCTTCTCAATTATATTTTTATTAATTATTTTTTAATTTCGATAAATAATCTAATTGGTCAATTGCTTACCGAAATTCCAATTGATATCCAAAATTCATAAGTTTGGTGTTGATGGGTACGTCTTTTTGTTCTCTATATTTCTATGGGATCCAATTAAAATTTTATTAGGGTTTAACATACCCAAAAGCTCCTCTAAAGGTTATTCAACTTTGGGTATTTATATTGGTGTCTACAAGACAAACGAATAAAAACTAACCACATATCTAAGATCTACGTATCCTTAGGTGTCTACGAATATTTTTTACTGAGTTTTACCCACGGTGTGGTAACACCCAATTCTTGGGTACTACTATAAAACACCCCCTACAGTAAAAAATTATAACCCTAGGATTGTTGTACATGGCTTACTTAACATTTTTGTAATAAGAATTAGGAGAAATGACTTACAAAAGAAAGAATGAAAGGAAATGAAAGATCCACCGCCCCATGCATATGTATTTGCCATTACATACATTATTCAAATGCCCACTAACCATCCACATACATACATTACATAACCCATTCTCCCCATCCATAACCACACCTAAATTATATATATATAATTTATTATCTTAATAATGACCATCATTCCTCTTGATTTGTTATCTTTCTTTTTGTTTCCTTTTCATGTTTTATTTTTTTTCCTCCTAAAACCTACATACCCAACTTTTATAGATATACATATATTTTTCTGTTTATATATATATATATATTTATATTTATATATTTACACTTATCCATACCCATGATTTATCATTTTATAATAATCATCATCATAATATTACTACTATCATTCTTAGTTTTAAATTATCTAAATTTATTTATTTATTTATTTATTTTGTAATCTCTTTATAAATTATATTTTTTTTCATGTGGCATTAAGTACATTTACATGTACGTGTATAATACATAAGTACACACATACGCGATGTCAGCATGTCATGAAAATTACGAATTGTTACATCTAGTTTTTCTTTCTTGAGCTATTCTAAATAGCTAGTGGGATAGTAGCAACGGAGTGCTGCACAAATTTAGTGTAAGCAACAAGAAAGATCTAAGAAGAGCTCAAAAAGTTCAGAAGGAAGCGATTCTGAGGCCAAAATAATTCTCACTTTTTACTTTATTATTTTGATTCAAATGAAGCTTGCTTGAGTGTTTTGCTTTGATCTTATGTACATGCCATATAGAATATACATACTTAGGTTTATAATGATGCATGATCTATGATGTCATGTTACAATGCTTGTACGTTTAAATTTTGTTGGAATATTTAAATGTTATGTTTCACATTTAATAAAAGATTAATAAAGATAATAACCACATACCGACATGAGGGCAAATTTTTTTTTCGTGAGTATTCCAAACAGGAGTTGCAAGGTAATAGAGGGTTCGGAGTTGATCATACTCAACTATGATGGGTTTGAGTTCAGTATTGGAGCTTTTTCCCTAGGGTTGGAATTCTGGAGGGGTATCCTTTCGGTCTAGAATGTCAACCAAAATAATTCACTGTTTGAATCATTTAATTTTTAAAAAGTGGATGTTATGCATGTTTTATTTTGTCAAAATAATAATTTAAATATTTGGGATGATCAACTGGACTTTTTAGCTCACCCCTTCCTCTTTAATTTTTTAGGGAATTAAATGTCAAGGCTGTATGGGAGTTAATTACATTATTTTCTTTGGAATTTTATTAAATTGTAGGGTATATTGGCTCAATTTATTTTGTTTCACTGTAATAATCCAAGTCTTATGAACTTTGGATTTTGGATTAATTAATAATATTGAAATTTACTTATTTCATGGCATTGTTATTTTTCATGAAATGTATTGCACTTAGACTAAAGTGCACATAAAGTCTTGGGTATTTGAGACTTAGCAAAGGAAAATGGGTTAACATAACATGGGCCCGCCTCCTGGGCGGCCCAACATCCAAGAAAGGAAAGAAATGAGGGCAACGCAGTAATTGCACCCTCAAAGCCACGTCGACCCAGGTGTGGGAGGCAGGGTTTTACAAAGGTGGTATCAGAGCTCAGTTAGTAGATATACTGGGTAGAAAATTAGACTGGTCCGGTAAGACCATTATTTGAAATTAATTTAGAAAGCCCTACCTCCTGTTTCAGAAACTGAAATTATTTGAAAAATTATTTTCAAAAAGAGATATATATTTTTCAACTATTTTGTTTGGATAGAAAGATTACATGTTGAGCTGATAGTGGGTAAGCCTTGTCCCGAGTAAAGCTAAACATTAAAAGGGAAATGGGTTATCCCATTCTAGAAAGCGTAGTTGCTAAGCGAACTTCGATCTCGTTGCCCGATCTAGAGGTTGTCCCACTAGCTCATATGAGTAGTCGGAATTGAAGAACAGACTTATTTTCTATGAAAGAAAACTAGGAGGTGATAATTAAGGGCAGGAACTTACTATAGTTCAAAGGAGATGCCAAAGGTGGTATCGCAAGTGGATGAAGGTTGACAGGTCGACAAAAGAACTTGTCAACTAAGAACTCAACACTAGGTCTAGGAAAGAGACCTTAGGTGGACACTTGGTTGGCATAGTGGATCAAAAATGAAAACTTTTAGGATATAGGATAGAGACTAAAAACATGTGAAAACAAAACACTTATGCGGACAGTACACGAGATCGGGAGGATCTTGTATCTCTGGTTTTTATGTGATATAAGACATATAAGAATTCGAGGTATGGAGGAATCCTAGAGTCGGAGAATGACGGACCATGTTTGGTGAATGATCGGTGACTTTGGACAAACTTGTCTCCCTATGCTTGGCTGGTATGGGACAGTCAAGTATAGTGGGGCTTGGGAAGCCTTAGAAATCGTGACATTTGTAAAATTGATTGGGTGTAGTGAAACCTCTGAGTGGAGGTTTATGTCGATGGGTAAGGGTAGTATGGGACACTCAAACCCGGAGGCATGGACGGAAGCCTAGAATTTTGCTATGCTAGCGTGATTAACTGATCAATGCTTGAGTTGCTTTTTTTGAATATGTATACATGACACCAAATCCTGTAACCAAGAACAAAAGAACTTAGAAGAATAAACTATTAGACCATTGAACAGATCGAGAACCTAGAAACTTGAATCTAGAATGATGATGGTACGAACAAAACGGAAACCATGGGAATAAGTACTAAATCAGCTTGAATTGTAGATAATGGCTGGACCCAGGAGCTACGCTACCGAGCTACCACATCTGACGAGATTGACTCACGAGGGTAGGAAACACCGAATGGCATGGCTAAAACTCAGATGGAGAACATGATGATAGAGATCATCAAAAGGGTGATGGAACAAATTCTGAGGGCCCTACCTCAAATGTTACCATAGGCGGCACCATAGCCGTAGGTACAGGAACAAGTTCCAGTACAGAAGGTTGTACCAGTGCCCAAGGTCCCAACTTTTCAGGGGTTACAAGAAGACTTGGAAGACAAAAAAGCAGAGAAAAATGCTATTAGAGCTAAAGAAACTCCAACCATCACAGTTCAATGGTACTGCTGACTGCATAACAACTGACCATTAGTACCAGGAGTTGGAGGACCACCTGGACGTGTTAAAAGTAATGGGTCCCTGTAGAGAAGCGAGGGTTACCCATCAGTTGAAGGGACCAACTAGAAGTTGGTGGCGAATGTTGAAGGTTGATCCGAACATAGACGTCAAGAAGATGAACTGGGAGGAATTTAAGTAAATATTCTACGAGAAGTTCTTCTCAGAAGCAACAATGACGAAGATGTAGTAAGAATTCGTTAGGCTACACCAAAGAGACATGATGGTGGCCCAGTACGAGCTCAAATTTACTGAATTGGCCAAATTTTCACGTGAGCTGATTTGGGAAGAGAAGATGAAGGCTAATCGCTTTGCTCGAGGTCTCAAGATTGAGATCCAAAAAAAATCATGACATTAGGCCTAAAAACGTACAGAAACATTATAGAAAAGGCGTTGACACTGGAGCAAGAACTGAACTTCAAACACAAGTTGAGGAACAATAACCAGATGTCGAGGAATAGCAAAGACTATCAAGGACCTTAGAAGAAGTAGAACACCCATCAACAGAATGATGGAAGTAGGGCACCCAAGACACAACAACAAGCTAGACCCAACAAAGGTGAACGGAAGGAATAAGGTAGACAACAAGGGCTGCGTTATTACTGCAACCAGCCAAGACATGTGGCAAGGGCTTGTCCTACAAGAAACCAGGCTCCCCAATAGCAGTAGTACCACTAGGGAGGAAGACAGAATGGACGTCCTCAATAGCAATAGCTTGGACAAAACAATAACCAAGGGCAAAACTAGAGCCAGGGTTGTGGGCAGAACAAGGCCAAAGTGTTCGTGATTGCTAAGGAATAGGTCCCTATAGTGGAAGGTACATTCATGTTATTTAATGTTAATGTGAAACTGTTGTTTGATTTGGGTGCTATAAAATCCTTTATGTCAAAAGAACTAGTTAATAGGTTGCAACTAGTAACAAAGACTTTGCTTGTAACTTTGAATGTATCCACACCCATAGGAACTACTAGCACTTTAAAAAGAATATGTACATGTGATCTTAGATTTGGGGATAAGCTAATTTCAGCCAACCTCGGAGTACTTCCATTTTACGGGTACGATGATATATTGGGAATGGACTAGTTAGACCAGTATTAGGCACAAATCAATTGTCCCAAGAGAAGAGTGACGATAACGTTACCCTCAGGAGAAGCCTCTAGAATCAATGGTGATATCCAGAGATTGCCTAGGAGCCCTATGATAGCCATGTTGAACTACTTAAAGTAGAAGGATGAACTTGAGAAACTCTTAGAGGAAGACTCTGAAGGACAAAAAGAGATCCAAAACCTAGAAGTGGTTCGAGACTATGCAGCTATGTTCCCTGATGACTTGCTTGGACTACCACCAATTAGAGACGTAGAGTTCAAAATTGAACTTCACCCTGGAACCAATCCCAAAGCCATACCTCCATACCGAATGGCACCTGTGGAACTGATCGAGTTGAAGGCTTAACTAGACGAGCTCTGAGAAAAGGATTCATCAGACCAAGTGAATCACCATGGAGAGCTCCAATGTTGTTCATGAAAAAGAAGGACAGATCTATGAGACTCTGTGTCGACTATCGAAAGTTGAATTACGCGACGGTAAATATTAAGTACCCTTTTACCAAGGATAGACAACCTATTTGATCAATTGAGGGGAGCCACTCATTTCTCGAAAATTGATCTTAGGTCAGGATACCATCAGTTGAAGATTCGTGAATCATACATTCACAAGACAGCCTTTAGAACTCGATATGGACACCTCAAGTTTACGGTGATACCTTTTGGTTTAACCAATGCCCCGGCATCATTCATGGACTTTATGAACTGAGTATTTAGGCAATACCTTGACCAATTTGTTATGGTATTTGTTGATGACATCCTAATATACTCCAAGTCGAAAGAGGAACACCTGAGGATCATGTTGGAAACACTCAAAAGACACCAACTCTATGCTAAGTATAGCAAGTGAGAATTCTTGATGAAAACAGTCAAATTCCTTTGCCATGTAGTATCAGCTGAACGCATCTCTATAGATCTTGAAAAGGCGGAAGCTATCATAGAGTGGAAACAACATAAGAAAGTCACAAAGATTAGGAGCTTTTTAGGCCTAGCTGGGTACTATAGAAGATTCATACAAGACTTTTCCAAATTAGAAGAACCCATGGCCAAACTGACTAGAAGAGGAGTTAAGTTCACTTGGGATGAGAAGTGTGAATAATTATTCCAAGAACTGAAGAAGAGGCTGACGTCAGCCCCCATCTTAGTCACTCCGACTGATAGTATTACATACATTTTGTACACAGACGCTTCACAAAATGGATTGGGTGCATTCTTGATGCAAGAAGGAAAGGTTGTTGCCTATGCCTCACAACAACTAAAGATCCATGAACAAAACTACCCAACCTATGACTTGGAATTAGCAGCCATAGTGTTTGCCTTGAAGATATAAAGGCATTACATATATGGTGAAACGTTTGACCTATTTTTAGATCACAAAAGTCTGAAATACATTTATACCCAGAAGGAATCGAATCTCAGGCAATTAGGTGGATGGAATTCCTTAAAAACTACGATTTCCAACTCCATTACCACCCAGGAAAAGCCAACGTAGTAGCTGATGCCCTGAGTAGAAAATTCAGCAAGCAAGACGAGAAAAATGGTAAGATGTACCAATTGATTGAAGACTTCAGGCTGAGAGTGACCTTAAATGACAAACAAGTCTATCTAAACAATATGACTTGTCAACCAGATCTTCTGCATCAGATCAAGAAAGAATAAAGGCAAAACAAGTGGCTCACAAAACTGATAGAAGGGATTGAACCGTGTACGCATACTGACTTTAGGATGGATGCTACAAATACCCTAAGGTTCGGAGATAGAATTTTTGTATTGCAGAATGGACAGAGTAGACAAACCATTCTGGAAAAAGCTCATTAGGCCAAGTACACGATGCATCCAAGAGGAGATAAGATGTATCAAATTTTACGGAAGAGCTATTGGTGGAGGGGAATGAAGAAAGACATAGCTAAGTATGTCTCTAAGTGCTTCACCTGTCAGCAAGTAAAGGCAAAACATCGAAAGCCCTTTGGAATGTTACAACCACTTCTAATCCTAGAATGGAAGTGGGATAAACATTGCCATGGATTTTATCACCGGGTTACCTAGGAATCAGAAAGGGGAGGATATTGTTTGGGGGATTGTGGATCGTCTCACTAAGGTGGCACACTTCTTGCCCATTAGATCCACCGACCAAGTTAGTAAACGAGGTGAACTCTATGTGAGAGAGATAGTACGCCTTCATGGGGTACCTAAGACGACAGTGCCAGATTGAAACTCTCGCTTCACCTCACAATTCTGGAAGAGTCTACAGAAGGAACCAGACACCAAACTCACCATAAATTGTAACACCCCGACCCCCATATCCTTTCTATGAGTGTTTAGACCTAACTACTGTTGAAACAGTTGTTCAAACAATGGGCTTAACCACAAGGCGGGTCGGGCCTGGTGTTACTTTACAAGTGATGCACACTTGACTTTCTATTTTTATTATCCCATACCTTAATGCAAAATAAGAGTACATAACCCAACTAAATTTAAACAAAGCCACATTATAAGGGATAAAGAAAATTCTAAATTTTTATTGAATCATAAAAATTTCATAACTTTCAAATTAAAATGGTTACAACAGAATTTATAACAAAACTAGACAAACATGCCCTACATAGAAATTTCCAAATAAAATCAAAGGAGATGTCTCAAGTCCTTGCATATTCAATTTCTTGAAAAATGTTAAAGAAAAGGTGAACACTAAGCTCAGTGGATCTTAAATAACCATTTTCATATTCAAATCACTAACACATTCATAATTCAAACACTAACAAACATTAGGCGTTTCAAGCATCAAGTTGTGTAAAGTTGGAACTTAGACCAAAAGAGCTTTTCAACCCTTGATGTTCTCAACTAAGTGACTCCTTAGAGTGAAACATGACCTTTCTTAGTCATCTTCATTGGACTTTGGACTTAGGGACTCAAACCCACCAACCAATCACTTAGGTATTACAAACCTTATGAACTAATCATAAGAAGGGAACACCCATAGAAACCATGTGTCTACTATGATGGTACGTGGTTAGAATCACCATATTCTCATATTAAATCCCATAATCATGAAACATAAATAAACATTTCAGAATACGACATTAAACTAAAAATAAAATTCAGAATTTCATGGAACCAAACATTCACCATTCACCATATGCATCAAGCATTTAGACAAGCCTTAAAAACATGGTACTAGCAAGGGGCGTTCATCATGCATACATGGATATGGATAAAATCAAACTAAAAACATGCATAAATACTAAAAACTAAAATTATACTAAGAAAATTTCAGAAAAACAAATCTCAAAAAAAAGAAGGAATAAACATGCTAATGGTTTAAACAAGAAAAGGCATTTAAGATAAGCAACTTCCACCTTAGATGAGACGTTTTCCCCAAATTCCAGTAGAGGTTCCATTTGCTTCAGCACTTTCGAATCTCAGCAAAACAACTCTCTACTAATCACTAAATACTGAAATTAAAAGTCTATCACCTTTGCACAAAAGAAAACAAAAAAGAAAAGAAGAAGAAGAAGTTTGAGAGCACAAAAGGGAAGAGTCTCTCTTGTTGTTGGAGTGAGTGATTATGAACAACATGGGAGGGGAGGGGGGGGCGCGGTATTTATAGTTTTTCAAGAGCCAAGGGGGAACATCCTAGGGTAGCTTGGGCAGCATGGACAGCTTTTCACTTTTGAGCAAGTTTCCAAACACTAAAAGAGAGACATGGTAAGTATGCACAAGGATCACTAAACTTGCCAATTTTCTTATGAGCCATGATTTAATTCTCTATTAAATTTCTTAATTAATATCAAAGAATATTTTTCGACTTAGAACAATGCTAATATCATTTGGGACGTGATCTGGTAAGTATAGCAAGTTTCTAATCTAGTTTGGCAAGTACATGTGAGCAAGAATCTTTCATTTGTCCATTTCTTTTGTTTGAGCGTCACTCTTAGTGTATAATGGAAATCTTTCTTCTTTGGACGTCCAGCCAAGTGAGTATGCTATCGGTCTTAAGGGGACACCATAACATAGTCTAATATTCATATCTAAGCTTAAGGAAACTCTCCAATTTGGTTTAAACCCTAGGGTGGCGTCCCATATGTGAGAATCTCTAAATATAGGCGCCAAAATGGGAGAGGAAAGTTTTCATTTTTTATTCTCTCTTGTGAGTGTGGGATGGCTAGGGTTTTATGAGCATCAATTCAAATTTCAAACCTTTCTAATTAGGTTAATTCACATGTGTGCACACACACATGTGCATGGTTGGACCGATTTTGCTTAGGTGGGGCATGGAGCACATGATCACATAGCTTGGTATATGGAATCACTCTTCATGGATTTCCAAATCTTAGGTGGGACGTCTCATATAGGTGGTGTACTAAATCACTTGTGTGGGACATTGGATCATGTTTCATGGAATCAAATAAGGGAAGACGTCCCATGGTGGTTGAGTAGGGTGGGGTGCACTCAATCATGGTGTTCCACCCATGTGACTTGCACAAGCTTTGGGTGGCCATGCCTTCATGAGTTCACATGAATTTAATAAAATTTAATATCTCCCTAATTAGTATGAATTTAGGTGTACAACCAATAGTTTTAGAACCACATGATCAAAACACAAATTTTAAGGTATAGTTCAGCCCAAGACGATTTTCCTTAGAAACCTTCCTTGTTTAGAACCCACTAAAGGTACTTTACCTGAATCTTGGCTAATTGTCCCTATTTTTGGATATGTTGTGTGTCTTGTTAGTTTATGTCATCCCATGGAATTTCGGGTCATTCCGAATCCTCGAAGTAACCTAAATGCCATTTCTTTCCTAATTTAAACTCCTGAAGGGCGTTTGGCAAATGAGAGCCCTAATCTTGACCAATTGAGCTAATTTTCGGATATGTTGTTCAATTGGCTGTTTCAAGTCATTTTGCTTCATTTTAGATGATTTTGGATTCCTAAAGGTCACTAAATGAGAGTTTTAGAACCTGCCAAATTTAGTCCTGAAACGAGCTCAGTTTCATTTGTACCAAATTTCACTGAATAGACCTTGAATTTTGTTTCATTTGGTATGAAGTTTTCAGGGTATTACAACCTACCCTCCTTACAAAAATTTCATCCTCGAAATTTGCACATAGTTAAGGATTTTTATTGAAAAGGTGTGGATACTTTGTCTTTATTTCACTTTCTAGTTCCCAGGTGGCTTCCTCATCATTAAGGGTCACTCCCAGTCTAAAGTCCTCAATCAGCTGGTACATCTAGCCCTTTTCCTCTTCATGTTTATGGAACTTCCTACTCAAGGCATCAGCCACTACATTGGCCTTCTCTAGATGGTATTATAATTGGAAGTCATAATCTTAAAGAAACTTCATCCATCTCCGTTGCCTGAGGTTTAACTCCTTCTGTGTATAGATATATTTCATACTCTTGTGATCTAAAAATAGATCGAACCTTTCACCGTAAAGGTAATGTCTCCATATTTTTAGGGTGAATACTATGGCTGCTAATACTAGATCGTGAGTAGGATAGTTTCTCTCATAGACCTTCAAGTCTCTCGAAGCATAAGCGATAGCGCGTTTTTCCAGCATTAAAATTGTGCGTAATCCACTCAGCGAGGCATCAGTATAAAGGCTGTAAGTGACACCAGGAATTAGAGTGGTTAACATAGGGGCTGTAGTCAATCTCTTCTTCAGTTCTTGGAATGTTTGTTCACATTCCTCATCCCGTTTGAACTTAACTCTCTTTCTAGTCAACTTGGTCATAGGTCCTACCAACTTGGAGAAGTCTTGGATGAACCTTCTATAATAGCCAGCCAATCCCAAGAAGCTTCTGATTTTCGTCATGGTCTTTGGCTGCTTCTAGTTCATGACTGCTTCTACTTTTTCCAGGTCTACAGCAATGCCTTCTGCTGATAGAACATGACCCAAGAACTTGACCGTCTTCAACTAGAACTCGCACTTGCTATACTTCACATATAGCTCATTTCTCTTGAGGATCTCCAACACAATCCTCAGGTGTTCTAGATGTTCAGCCTCAGACTTGGAGTAGATTAGGATGTCATCAACAAATACCTCCACAAACTGGTTAAGGTATTGTCTGAACACTCGATTCATCAAATCCATGAAAGCCGTCGGGGCATTGGTTAAACCAAAGGGCATAACGGTGAACTCAAAGTGTCCATATCTGGTTCTAAAGGTCGTCTTGTGGATATCCGACTCCCTGATCCTCAACTGATGATAGCCCAACCTAAGATCAATCTTAGAGAAATGAGTGGCTCCTCGTAATTGATCGAATAGGTCATCAATCCTAGGCAAATGATATTTATTCTTCTTTGTCGTTTGGTTTAGCTTTCGATAATCGACACATAGTCTCATGGAACCATCTTTCTTTTTTACGAACAATACTGGAGTTCCCCAGGGTGATTCACTTGGCCTGATGAACCCTTTCTCCCTGAGCTCGTTTAGTTGGGCCTTTAACTCAACCAGTTCTACTGGCGCCATTCTATATAGAGGTATGGCTATAGGGTTGATTTAAGGATAAAGTTCAATTTTGAACTCTAACTCTTGGTGGTAATCCGAGTAATTTGTCTGGGAACACATCCTCGTACTCACTAACCATAGCAGGGTCTTGTATTCTATTTAGGTTAGTTGGCTCTTCTTCATTGAGTTCCTCGAACTCATTCGTCTACTTCAGACAATTCAAAAAGGCTATGGTTGGACTCCTTGGTAGTTTTCACATATCCCCGTTGATTCTGAAGGTTTCCCCAGAAGGTAGGGTTATTGTTACCCGTCTCTTAGGACAATCTATCTGGGCTTGATACTGGTCTAACCAGTCCATCCTCAAGATTACATCATAGCCATAAAAAGGTAGGGTGCATGGGTCGACTGTTAAAAGTTTGTCCCCGAACCTTAGATCACAACTACACATTCCTTTTGAAGTCACAGTGGTTCCTATTGGTGTAGACACATTCAAAGTTACAGGCAACGGTTTCGTCACAAGTTGTAACCTATTAGCTAGCTGTTCAGAGATAAAGGATTTTGAGGCACCCGAATCAAATAACAATCTTACAGCAACATTAAACAATAGGAACGTACCTTCTACTGTAGGGACCTAGTCTGCCTGGGCCCCAACCGCAAACACTTTGGCCTAGTTCTGACAATGGCTCTGGTTTTGCCCCTGATTGGTATTCTGGTTTTGAGGTCTGGCTTGAGGGTGACCTCCTCCCTGAGCATTCTATGGTTGCTACTGCTGGGGAGCCGGGCTAGTGCAATCGGGCAATCTCTAACAAGATGGCCCCTCTGTCTGCATAGGTAACACAACCCCAACCTCTTTACCTGTTCCCTTGCCTCTCCCTTATCCTGCCCCTGTCTCTGTGGGGCCTTACCATTCTTGTTTTTCTTGTGGGCCCCTTGTTGGTCCTTCTTGTTCGTGGGCCGCTTATTTGTTCCCCTCAACCTTTGTTTCCAGTTGAGTTCTTGCTCTAAACTCAGAGCCCGTTCAACTACCCCTTGTAGGTTTGGAGGTCCAATACCATAAACACCTTCTGGATCTCAATCTTGAGATCCTGTGCAAACCTAATAGCCTTCATTTTCCCCCCTGATCATATCTGGAGAGAACTTGGCTAACTCTATGAACTTCCTCTCATACTCTGTCATTGTCAAGTCTCTTTGGTTTAGCTTGACAAAGTCATCCTGAGGCTTTCGAAGGGTTACTTCAAGGAAAAACATTTTGTAGAAGTGCTCCTTGAACTCCTCCCAGTTCATTGCTTCAGTCTTAGTATCAGGGTCTAACTGCATCATTCTCCACCATCCTCGAGCTAGTCCCTTGAAATGGTGTGTGGCTAGTGCCACTCGTCATGGGCCACTCACCTTCAGTACGTTCAATAGTTCTTCCATTTCTTGGTACCAGTGGTCAGCCTGGATGCAGGTCTCAGTACCATCAAAAGATGGAGGGTTAAGCTTTTGTAAATCTATTAGGAGCTTCGCCTGTTTCACATCCTCCTGCTCCTCTTGGTTCCTCTGACATTCTTGTGGTACCGTTGCTGGTGGTGGAACCGAAATAGGTTTAGGTACCCATGGCTATGGCGCCGCCTAAGGGATCATTTGTGGTAGAACACTCATCAGTTGGTCCAATACTTGCTAAGACATCTCAATCATCATTGCCTCCAGCCTAGTCTCAATTCGAGCCGGCAGTCCTTGTTCTCCTTCCTTGGTTTCATCCGAAGTGGTTGATTGGGTAGGATGTCTTCTTGTTCCAGCCATTTGCTATAAATCGAGCAGATCATCAGTATTTGACATACATTCGTACTATAATGACTCTAGGTTCATGTTTCTAGGTTATCGATTCATTCAGTGGCCTAAAGGTTTTTCTTCTATGTTCTTTTCATGCATGGGTACGGGATTTGGTTTCAAAGCAAGTAAACATTACAACATGTTTTTCAAACAATCATAAAGTTAAGCTAGCATACCAAAGTTCCAACCTTTCACCTAAGCTTCCAAGTTCAAGTGCCCCATCCCACTCTACCTCTTTCATTTAGGCTTTCACCCAAAACAGAGTGGCACCCAAACAATTTCGCAAATTGCTCGATAACTATGGTTCCCGAGCCCACTATACCCAACTGCCCCATCCCAGTGAACATAGAAAAACCCATTCTTCCATACCTACCGATCATTCACCATACATGGCCCATCATTCTCCGAATCCAGGCTTCTTCCGTACCCCCGAATTCCTATGCATCTCATACTACATAGAAACTGAAAGATATAAAAGCTTCCCAGTCTCGTGTCCTGATCAAACAATTTTCTGTTTTCACACAATGTTGGTTTCTAGTCATGTCCTAGAGATTTATGCTTTTGATCCGCTCTGCCACTCATGGCTACACCCGTTTCTATCTAAGGTCTATTATCTGGACCTACGGTTTGATCTGGTTGACTCACAACCTCTGTCTAGTCAGGATGCCACTTTGGCATCTTCAAATTTCTTGCCCTAATTTTCCAACGTTCTAATTTTCTTTTATAGAAAGTACAGGTGTTCTTCAACTCAGACCATTTGTACAAGCTGGTGGGACAACCTCCAGACCGAGCGACGAGACCGAAGTCTGCTTAGCAACCGCGCTTTCTAGGACAGGATAACCCACCTCCCTTTCAATGTTTAACTTTACTCGGGACAAGGCTTACACACTATCAGCTCAACTTGCAGTCTTTGTATCCAAACAAAATATTTCAAAAAAAACATTTTTTTCCTTTTTAAAAACACTTTCTAAAAACGTTTTTCAATTTCAAAATAGAAGGTAGGGCAATCAAAATTTCAATTTGACTCATTATGAAACAATACCCGATTAGGGTTTCTAATTCTTGTCAATCAACTAATGATTGACTTTCTAATTCTAGCCCAAGGCACCTAAAGCTTAGGCTCTGATACCACCTTTGGTATCAGAGGAAACTTTCTAATTTTGGCCTAGCAACTAATGCCTAGGCTTTGATACCACCTTTGTAACACCCCGACCCCCATATTCTTTCTATGAGTGTTTGGACCTAACCATTGTTGAAATAGTTGTTGAAACAGTGGGCTTAACCACAAGGCGGGCCGGGTCTGGTGTTACTTTACAAGTAATGCACACTTGACTTTCTATTTTTATTATCCCATGCCTTAATGCAAAATAAGAGTACATAACCCAACTAAATTTAAACAAGGCCACATTATAAGGATAAAAAGAATTCTAAATTTTTATTGAATCATAAAAATTTCATAACTTTCAAATTAAAATGGTTACAGCGGAATTCAAAACAAAACTAGGCAAACATGTCCGACATAGAAATTTTCAAATAAAATCAAAGGATATGTCCCAAGTCCTTGCATATTCAATTTCTTGAAAAATGTTAAAGAAAAGATGAGCACTAAGCTCAGTGGATCTTAAATAACTATTTTCATATTCAAATCACTAACACATTCATAATTCAAACACTAACAAACATTAGGCGTTTCAAGCATCCAATTGTGTAAAGTTGGAACTTAGACCAAAAGAGTTTTTCAACCATTGATGTTCTCAACTAAGAGACTCCTTAGAGTGAAACATGACCTTTCTTAGTCATCTTCATTGGACTTTGGACTTAGGGACTCAAACCCACCAACCAGTCACTTAGGTATTACAAACCTTATGAACTAATCATAAGAAGGGAACACCCATAGTAACCATGTGTCTACTATGATGATACGTGGTTAGAATTACCATATTCTCATATTAAATCTCATAATCACTAAACATAAATAAATATTTCAGAATATGGCATTAAACTGAAAATAAAATTTAGAATTTCATAGAACCAAACATTCACCATTCACCATATGCATCAAGCATTTAGACAAACCCTAAAAACATGGTACTAGCAAGGGGCGTTCATCATGCATACATGGATATGGATAAAATCAAACTAAAAACATGCATAAATACTAAAAGCTGAAATTATACTAAGAGAATTTCAGAAAAACAAATCTCAAAAAAAAAAGAGTAAACATGCTAATGGTTTAAACAAGAAAAGGCATTTAAGATAAGCAACTTCCACCTTAGATGAGACATTTTCCCCAAATTCCAGCAGAGGTTCCCTTCGCTTTAGCACTTTCAAATCTCATCAAAACAACTCTCTACTAATCACTAAATACTGAAATTAAAAGTCTCTCACCTTTGCACAAAGAAAACGAAAAGAAAAGAAGAAGAAGAAGAAGAAGTTTGAAAGCACAAAAGGGAAGAGTCTCTCTTGTTCTTGGAGTGAGTGATTGTGAGCAACATAGGGCGGTATTTATAGTTTTTCAAGAGACAAGGGGGGACGTCCTAGGGTAGCTTGCGCAACATGGGCAGCTTTTGACTTTTGAGCAAGTTTCCAAACACTAAAAGAGAGACATGGTAAGTATGCACAAGTATCACTAAACTTGCCAATTTTCTTATGAGCCATGATTTGATTCTCCATTAAGTTTCTTAATTAATATCAAAGAATATTTTTTGACTTAGAACAATGCTAATATCAGTTGGGACGTGATCTAGTAAGTATAGCAAGCTTCTAATCTAGTTTGGAAAGTACATGTGAGCAAGAATCTTTCATTTGTCCATTTCCTTTGTTTGAGCGTCACTCTTAGTGTATAATTGAAATCTTTCTTCTTTGGACGTCTAGCCAAGTGAGTATGCTATCAGTCTTGAGGGGACACCATAACATAGTCTAATATTCATATCTAAGCTTAAGGAAACTCTCCAATTTGGTTTAAACCCCAGGGTGGCGTCCCATATGTGAGAATCTCTCAATGTAGGCGCCAAAATGGGAGAGGAAAGTTTTCATTTTTTATTCTCTCTTGTGAGTGTGGGACGGCTAGGGTTTTTTGAGCATTAATTCAAATTTCAAACCTTTCTAATTAGGTTAATTCACATGTGTGCACACACACATGTGCATGGTTGGACTGGTTTTGCTTAGGTGGGGCATGGAGCACATGATCACATAGCTTGGTATATGGAATCACTCTTCATGGATTTCCAAATCTTAGGTGGGACATCTCATATAGGTGGTGTACTGAATCACTTGTGTGGGACATTGGATCATGTTTCATGGAATCAAACAAGGGAAGACGTCCCATGGTGGTTGAGTAAGGTGGGGTGCACCCGATCATGATGTTCCACCCATGTGACTTGCAGATGCTTTGGGTGCCCATGCCTTCATGAGTTCACATGAAATTAATAAAATTTAATTTCTCCCTAATCACTAGGAATTTAGGTGCATAACCTATAGTTTTGGAACCACATGATCAAGACACAAATTTTAAGGTATAGTTCGGCCCAAGGCGATTTTTCTTAGAAACCTTCCTTATTTAGAGCCCACTGAAGGTATTTTATGCAAATCTTGGCCAATTGTCCCAATTTTTGGATATGTCGTGTGTCTTGTTAGTTTATGTCATCCCATGGAAGTTTGGGTCATTCCAAATCCTTGAAGTACCCTAAATGCCACTTCTTTCCTAAGTTAAACCTCTGAAGGGCGTTTGGCAAATGAGAGTCATAATCTTGACCAATTGAGCTAATTTTTGGATATATTGTTCAATTGACTGGTTCAAGTCACTTTGCTTCATTTCAGGTGATTTTGGATTCCTAAAGGTCACTAAATGAGAGTTTTAGAACTTGCCAAATTTAGCCTTAAAACGAGCTCAGTTTTATTTTGCACCAAATTTCACTGAATAGACCTTGAATTTCGTTTCATTTGGTACAGAGTTTTCAAGGTATTATATGAGTACAACATTTCACCCTCAAATGAATGGGCAATTTGAGAGGGTCATTCAAATGCTAGAAGACATGTTGAGGTCTTGTGTCCTTGGCTTCAAAGGGAACTAGAGTAAGTATCTACACCTAGCAGAGTTTTCCTATAACCACAGTTATCAAGCAAGTATAAAGATGGCTCCGTACGAAGCTCTTTACAGGAGGCCCTACAGATCACCAACCTGCTGGGCTTAACTTGAGGACTACGTACTTACTGGGCCAGATCTAGTGGAGGAAATGAATAATCACGTGAAGCAAATTCAGAAAAAACTGGCTACTGCACAATGTAGATAGAAAAGTTATGCTAATAAAAGAATAAGGCCACTAGAATTTCAATTAGGTAATAAAGTATTTCTAAGAATCAGTCCTTAGAAGGGAATCAAATGATTTGGAATTAAGGAAAAGCTAGCACCTAGATTCATTGGACCCTTCGCGATACTCAGGAGGATCGGCGAATGCGCGTACGAATTAGAACTACCAAACCAAATATCCTCTGTGCACAACGTGTTCCATGTGTCAATGCTAAGGAAGTACAAACCCGATCCCTCTCACATAATCCATTGGGAAGAGGTAGACATCCAAGATGATGCCACTTACAAAGAAGTAATGGTTAAGATTCTTGATCGCAAGGTGCAGAGCCTGAAAAAGAAGGACATCCCCTTAGTCAAGGTTTTCTAGAAACATCATGGAATAGTAGAGGCCACTTGGGAGTTGGAAAGTGAGGTACAGACTAAGTACCCAAACCTCTTCACAAGAAGCACGTGACCAAACAACTCTCGAGTAACCTAGTTCAAATTTTGAGGACGAAATCCCTTTTAAGGGGGGTAGAATGTAATATCTGACAATTTTGTACGAAATTTGATGAACAAAATTAAATAAATTTGACTTTTATAACATTTTTGGGAGTACAAACTATCTATACTCTAAGGAATCAAATAAAGTAGAAAAAAAATTATTAATAAATCTTGGTATCAAAAAATGATTAATAGAAAGAAATATATATATATATATATATATATATATATGTATACTTATATATATAAGTATATATAAATATATGCATATACTTATATGCATACACATACTTAAATATATATGTGTGTGTGAAAATATATGTCAACTTGTTGTAAATCTTTAGGTACAAAATTATTATTTTTATATAGTTATGTGTGTCTATATATATATAAGAAAACAAAAACAAAAAAAAAGAAAGAAAAAAAAAAATATATATATATATATATAGAGAGAGAGAGAGAGAGAGAGAATTATTTGTAAGTATATATATAAAGTAAAAGAAAAAAAAAAGAAATTCGTGCAAAATGAATTCGACAAATTAGCCGAATCGCACCACATTGACAAAAAAAAGAAAAATGGAAAGAAAAGACGAAAAATGCAAGAAAAATTACCAAAAAAACCTTGAAAACCCTAGAAAAAAATTCTAAAATGCATTGCTCTTTGGGGAGCCGCCAAAACTCAACGAAAATGGAAATTTTCCTATTTGAAAACACCCAAAAATTATGAGCCTTGCCCTTGGAAGACTCTATATAAGCCCTCTCCCTTCTCGTTCTTCTTCATCCCAATAAGAGCTTATAAGACCTCTCTTGCTCTCTCTACCTCCTTCTTGGCACCTAGTTTTTCTTTCTTAAGTTGTTCTAAACAGCCAGCAGGGTAGAAATGAAGTGTTGCACAAATCTAGTGCAAGCAACAAGAAAGATCTGAGAGGAGCTCAGAAAGTTCAAAAGGAAGCGATTTTGAGGTGAAAATGATTCCTACTTTTTACTTTATTATTTTGATTCGAATGAAGCTTGCTTGGGTGTTTCGCTTTGATCTTATGAACATGCCATATAGAATATGCATACTTAAGTTTATAATAATGCATAATCTATGATGTAATGTTACCATGCTTGTATGTTTAAATTCTATTGGAATATTTAAAATGTTATGTTTCACATTTAATAAAAGATTAATAAAGATAATAACCACGTACCGACACGAGGGCGAATTTTCTTCGTGAGTATTCTAAACATGAGTTGCTAGATAATAGAGGGTTCAGAGTTGATCCTACCTCAACTATGATGAGTTTGAGTTCAGTATTGGAGCTTTTTCCCTATGGTTGGAATACTAGGGGGTTATCCTTTCGGTCTAAAATGTCAACTAAAATAATTCATTGTTTGAATCATTTGATTTTTGAGAAGTGGATGCTATACATGTTTTATTTTGTCGAAATAATAATTTAAATATCTGGGATCCACTAAGCTTTTTAGTTCACCCCTTCCTCTTTAATTTTTCAAGGAATTAAATGTCAAGGCTATCTAGGAGTTAATTACATTATTTTCTTAGGAATTTTATTAAACTATAAGACATTTGGCTCAGTTTATTTCGTTTCACTGTGATAATAGAAGTCTTATGTACTTTGGATTTTGTATTAATGAATAATATTAAAATCTTATTTATTTCATGGCATTGTTATTTTTCATATAATGTAATGTACTTAGTCTAAGGTGCACAGGAAGTCTTGGGTATTTGAAACTTAGCAAAGGAAAAAAGGGTTAACGTAATACAGGCCCGCCTTCCGAGTGGCCCAACATCCAAGAAAGGAAAAAAAACAAGGACAACGCGATAATGGCGCCGTCATAGCCACATGGCCCGAGTGTGGGAAACGAGGTGTTACAATACTATCGAAGTTATACTTAGGACTTCTCCAAGTTAGTTGGACCTATGACTAAGTTGACCAAAAAAGGAGAAAAGTTCATCTGGGATGAGAAATACGAGGGATCTTGCCAAGAACTGAAGAAGATGTTAACTTCAGCTCCATATTGGTCACTCTTACCCATGGGGTGAGATATGTCCTATACTCAGATGCATCATAGAATAGATTGGGTGCATTACTGATGCAAGTGGGAAAGCTTATTGCATATGCCTCGCAACAGTTGAAGGTACATGAACAAAATTACCCTACTCTTGATTTAGAGTTGGTGCCAATCGTGTTTGCACTGAAAATTTGGAGGCATCACCTCTACGGAGAGGCATTCAACCTTTTCTTTGATCACAGGAGTCTAAAGTACATCTACACTAAAAAATAGTTGAATCTGAGACAACAGAGATGGGTGGAATTTCTAAAGGACTATGACTTCCAACTCCACTACCGTCTAGGAAAGGCTAATGTTGTAGTTGGTGCCCTTAGCAGAAAGTTTGATAAAAGGAATGAAGAAAAAGGGCAAATGTGTCAGTTGATAAGTGATTGCAATCTGAATGTGACTTCAAATGGGAAGCAGGCATACCTATGTGCATTGGTTTGCCAACCAGACCTGCTACGGCAAATTAAAGATGAGCAAAAACAAAACAAATGGATTGTGGACCTGACAGAAGGCATCAAATAAGGCAAACACACCAATTTCAGAATCGATACTGAAGGTACCTTGAGACTTGGAGACAGAGTCTATGTACTAGAGAGTGGGCAGAGTAGAAAGACCATATTGGATGAAGCTCATTAGACCAAGTACACGATGCATCCAGGAGGTGACAAGATGTACCAGAACCTCAAGAATACTTACTGGTGGAGAGGTATGAAGAGGGACATAGCCAAGTATATCTCTAAATGTCTAACCCGTTAGCAGGTAATGCCCGAACACAAGAAACCCTCGGAAATGTTGCAACCACTTTCGATCCCAAAATGGAAGTGCGATAATATT
This sequence comes from Tinospora cordifolia, assembly GCA_030144865.1. Taxonomy (NCBI): domain Eukaryota; kingdom Viridiplantae; phylum Streptophyta; class Magnoliopsida; order Ranunculales; family Menispermaceae; genus Tinospora; species Tinospora cordifolia. The sequence continues at coordinate 16,193 of JAJIYU010000093.1, read as the reverse complement.
GCAATGGACTTCATGAGCGGCCTACCTAGACATCAAAAGGGTGAAGACACAATATGGATGATCGTAGATTCACTCACAAAAGTAGCTCATTTCCTACCCATCTGATCTATAGATACAGTTGGAAAACTAGGAGGACTGTATGACAAGGAAATAGTAAGGCTATATGGTGTAACCAAGACCATTGTGTCAGACAAAGACTCCAGGTTTACATCTCAATTTTGGCAGAGCCTACAAAAGAAACTAGGCAGTGGACTCACCATGAGTACTGCGTTCCATCCTTAGACAGATGGACCATCTGAGAGAGTGATACAAATATTAGAAGATATGTTGAGAGCATGTGTCCTTGACTTCAACAGTAATTGGAGCAAATACTTGCACTTAGTGAAATTTGCTTACAATAACAGTTACCAGGTGAGTATCAAAATGGTTCCATACAAAGCTCTCTACGGTAGACCTTGTAGATCTCCACCATGTTGGGCAAACTTCGAGGATCATGTACTTATAGGGCTAGACCTAGTACAAGAGATGAATAAATAGGTGAAACAGATACAAAAGAGGTTGACCACGTCTCAGAGTAGGTAGAAGAGTTATGCAGACAAGAGGAGGAGGCCTCTAGATTCCAAGAGGGTGATAGAGTATTCCTCAGAATCAGTACTCAAAAGGGGATTAAACGTTTTTGGATCAAAAGAAAATTATCGCCTAGATTCATCGGTCCATTGGAAATACTTATATGGGTTGGTGAGTAAGCCAACGAGCTAGACCTACCGAATAGAATGTCCTCGGTCCACAATGTCTTCCATGTATCGATACTGCAAAAATATAAATCGGACCCCTCTCACATTATACATTGGGAGGAATTCAATATCTGGAATGATGCCACTTACAAAGAACCAGCCATCAGAATATTGGATCGTAAAGTGCAGAGTATCAAAACTAAAAACATCCCTCTAGTCAAGGTTCTATGGAGACACCATGACCTGGAAGAAGCTACCTGGTAGTTAGAGAGTGAAATGCAACAGAAGTACTCGAAACTTTTCACCAAAAGTAGCTGACCAGAGAACATCATATAGGTATGTGATCATTTTAAAATTTTAAGGAAGAAATTCTTTTAAGGGGGGTAGATTATAATCACCCAAGTCCTTAGAAACACACAAAAAAAAGTATCCGCACGATGACCACGGTCCCCAAATGGAGGACTGCGGTCTTGCAATTTGCACCTATCCCGTGGGACCGCGATCCTATGAAGTGAGACTGTGGTCCTACAACAAGAAAATTAGAAAATCTAGCTAGGACTTGTGACCATGGTCCCAAGATCGCGATCTTGCGATTAGGGGCATGCCAAGACCGAGGTCCTAGTTTGGGGACTATGGTCCCGTGATTGAAATTCTGAAATGGAAGGTCTCATTGCATTAAACTAAGACGATTCCGCAGAAAACCTAGAAGTCGATGTTCTCGACTATATATACATTAGTGAGCAAAACCCTAATCACCACCCCTTGCCACAATTGCTCACCATCGTTCTCACAAGAAAACCCTAATCACACAACAAAACCCTAGCTGTCGATTGCCAAGTTCTCCCCTCCCACAGTCGGAATTGGTACTGTACATCCTCTGACAACAGTCTATGGAGTGTGAGGGAGGAAGAAACACTTCAGTTACCAAAAAATCAAACTACAACGGGTCTCTGAGCAGTAATACTAATGTAAGGCATCTGTTTCATGAAACATACCAGTTTGTTATCACTATTCTGTGGTTCTTAAGATTTTTAACCCTCCTTTGACATAACAGGAATATCTAAAATGTCTTGGACATCCACCAAAGTGCTTAAAAGGTGTTTTTAGAAGAAACGAAAGGAACGCGTTAGGTAAAATCTCATGTGCTTCGTGTATTATGACTATCACAAGTAGAACCGATTCTAATGACCTAAAACATGTGGTTTTACTCCTTGCTGCATAACAGATTAGAGAAACCACTCGTGATACATCTTTTGGAGATAAACTGACAAAGAAGGACCAATGTAAAGGTATAAAACTCTCTTACCACTAAAATACTTATATTTGAATCTTAGGATTGATGTGTCGAAGTATCAGTCATGAAGGAAACGAAAAACGCGCCAGAATGTGATTTTTCATAATACCCTGTGACTATCACAGTGATGCACATTGCGAGAATAACCTTGTGTTACCATGGTGACACTGAGAGTACCGCGGTAACACAATAAACAATTCATTTATTAGACTTTCTAGGCATGACATTTCAACCACGATACTAAAAGTTATTAGATTTAAAATCTGGAATATTAAAAACATAAAAAATATTGAGAAATGTTCTATAATTCTTAAGGTTAAGGATTTCGAGCCATCAAGGCAGGAATTAGAACGTGAGGAGTAAAATATCAAGTTGAAGTGACTACGTGAACTCTTCAGCATTATTTTGGTTCGGATATTAAACATGATTGTGTGATTACTATTATTTATTATTTAGAAGCATGCTAGGAAGGTGTTTGATTCATATGAATGCATGTCTGTCTTTTATGTGGATTTATAGCATGCCATGTCTTGCATGAGTGTATGTTACAGTTTAGAATCTAGATTATGCATGCAATGTGATGACTATTATATTTGATGTGACCATAAGCATGATGAAATGTTTATTTATATCCTTTGTCATGTATATTGGATATTGAATTTGTGAAAGGCTTGTGGTTACTAAATTAAGATGATTAAGTGAATGAATCACGTAATGGGGCGATGATAAGGATATTGTTGTCAGGTCTAGCATCATCGTGGGTATTACTAGCCCTAGGCGGGTCTCTGTTTGAAATGGGATTGTGAGTCTAAGTTAAACTTCACTCCCTGGTTTGATGATTGAGTGAAACATCAATTTTGAGATAGGGTCTTGGAGTGTGTAACAGGCCTTGGGCGTTACAGTGATTACTCCAAACCTAAGTTGGAATGTTGAGGGAGAACCCCTTTCGATCTTAATGTTAACTCAAACAATTGAATTATTGAAATGCATAATATGTTGTACGTGCTTGCATGTTCGTATTCTGACTATTATAATGCTTGAGATATTTTTGTGTAAGATTCATGGGCTCTTGAGCTCACCCCTACTAATTTCTTTTCAAGTAACCTTTGAAGACAATTGTGATGACAAGTGAGGAGCTGCATTTTGTAGTCATAATACACCTCTGTTGAGGTTGACTAGGAATAGTGTTACTCGTTGTTTAATTAGATTGTAGGGCATGGGACCCACATTTCATTTATGTTTAGTTGTTTTGTTTATTGACCTCGGCCACGGGGCCAAGCATTCGTTTATTGACTCATTTTGAACTCAAGCTACGGGGTCGAAGTATTTTATTTCAACTTCTATGAGCTTGATCATCATATGATTAATTTTAGTTAACATGCCATCCCCACTTTTAATTTTGCATAAGGTTTATTATTTATGTTTTTTGCACTTTGATATGTTGTTGGGATGGTGTGAGAAAGGAAATAACACAAAGTAACGTCTCGGTCTCTGGATATTGATGGCTAGAGTGACCGCACAATTCCATCTCGAGGTGAGAAACGAAGAGGCCCAATCAGCAGCGTGTGCAACAGGATTTAGGGTTCGAGGTGTTATAGTCAAATGAGGCAAGCGTATTGATTTCAAAATTGATGTTGAAGGTACTCTCAAACTTGGAGATAGAATTTGTGTACCTGAAAGTGGGCAGAGTAGAAAACTCATATTAGATGAAGTCCATCAGACCAAGTATTGTATGCATCTGAGAGGTGATAAGATGTAACATCACCTCAGGAAAGTATATTGGGAGAGAGGTATGAAGAGGGACATAACAAAGTATGTTTCTAAATGTTTAACCTACCAATAGGTAAAGGCTGAACACAGAAGACCCTCAAGAATGTTGCGAACACATCCAGTTCCCGAGTGGAAGTGGGATAATATTGCAATGGATTTTGTTGGCGGTTTACCTAGGAATTAGAGGTGAATAATTGTAGATCGTCTCACAAAGGTATATCATTTCTTACCCATCCGATCTACAAATTCAATTGGAAAACTATGAGAACTGTATGTCAAGGAAATAGTGAGGCTGCATGGTGTACCCAAGATCATCATGTCAGATAGAGATTCCAAATTCACATCTCTGTTCTAGCAGAGCCTACAGAAAGAGTTGGGCAGTAAACTCACTATGAGCACTGCTTTTTCATCCTTAGACAGATGGATAGTTTGAGAGGGTCATACAAATACTAGAAGATATGTTGAGAGTGTGTGTCCTTGACTTCAAGGAAATTTGGAGCAAATACTTGCACTTTGCAGAGTTCGCTTACAATAATAGTTACCAGGTGAGTATTTGAATGGCTACATATGAAGCTTTCTATGGTAGACCTTGTAGATCTCCATCTTGCTGGGCAGACTTTGAGGATCACGTACTAACAGGGCTAGACCTAGTACAAGAGATGAATGAACAAGTGAAACATATCCAGAAGAGGTTGACCACAGCTCAGAATAGACAAAAGAACTATATAGATAAGAGGAGAAGGCATCTATAGTTCCAAGAGGATGATAGAGTATTCTTGAGGATCAACCCTCAGAAGGGGATTAAACGTTTTGGAATTAAAGGGAAACTATCACCAAGGTTCATCGGTCCGTTCGAGATACTTAGACGAGTTGGTGAATGTGCCTACGAGTTGGACCTACCGAATAGAATGTCCTCGATCTACATTATATTCCTTGTATCGATGTTGTGGAAGTATGAGCTGGACCCCTCTCACATCATACATTGGGAGGAAGTCAAAATCTGGGACGATGCTACTTATGAAGAACCAACGATCAGGATATTAGATTGTAAGGTACAAAGTCTCAGAACTAAGGACATCCCTCTAGTCAAAGTTCTGTGGAAACACTATGATTTGGAAGAGACAACCTGGAAGTTAGAGAGCAAAATGCAGAAGAAGTACCCTGACCTCTTTACTAGGAGCAGCTGAATGGATGGCATTGTGCAGGTATGTAATCACTCTTTAATTTCGAGGACGGAATTTTTTTATGGGGGATAGTATTGTAAACCCTAAAAAAAGAGTAGAATTGCCAAAAAAAGAGTAGAATTGCCAAAAAAAGGGAGACGCACGCCACTATTGTGGTCCCCAAATCAGGATCGCGCTAGTACATCACGATTTTGTAAAAAAAAAATCCATGTGAGGAACGTGGTACTGGGTCAAGGTACCACGGTCCTACGATTAAAAATTCATAAATTTTGGCAAAGACGTGGCACAACAGTCTAGTGACGCGGTCTTGCGATTGGGAACAATTCCAATACCATGGTAATGGGACAAAGACTGCGGTAGTGGAAAGACCACAGTATTGCCATTAAAGATTAGAAATGGAAGTTCTGGGGGTACGAGTTATCTATATATATGTAGAGATATTGCACAAGAAACCCTAAACACATCATTCTACGCTGCTCACAAACCCTAGCGGCCTCCATGATTTTCCCTTCCTCTCATGCATCTCAGATTGGTGTTAACTCTTTCGTGATAGCTATTCTACAAACACTATTAGAGGAAGGTGCACATATCGTGAAGAACGTGAGTTGAGGCACTGTTCTAGATGAAAATACGAAGGTATGAGTTAGATTCAAGTGAAACTTATGTAGCTTTATCACAATCGTGGTATTAAATCGAAGTTTGCGAATACTCTTTTACTGAAATAGAGCATTAGCCACGTTCGAAGTATTCTGGCGAGACAAACGAGCGGAGCAACGAATGGAGCTGAGGTATAAGATTTTCCCGTCCTTTGAAACATCTGTTTTCGAGTTCTAGGTCCAATTTGTAGCAGTCCTACACACTAGAAAAATAGAAACGCATAGAAAACAGTCTCACATTACCACAGTAATGCGATGAGCCCTTCGTGTTTTTCGAGTCTCATGCACACTCCGTAAACCATTTGATTATCTTATAACATATTTTTTAGTAAAAAGTTGTCCCATGAGTTAAAGAACTATGTGAATACTTATACTGATGAGGATCATATACTAAACAACAAGGTCAAGGATATTAAACCATCGAGGCGAGAGTTAGAACGCGAGGAAGGAAGTAACAGGTGGATAAGATTACCTTGCTCCCTAGTCTTATTTAAGTTTTAAATGTTAAACATGATGTGTGTTTACCTTATTCTAAATGCCTAGAAGCATGCTAGGGGATGTTTTGACACTAATTGAATTTCATGAGTTCTTTGTTTGCATGAATGGTGTATAACATGATGTATGTATCCATGTTGGTCGTTTATATGTCTTCATAATATGAGATAAGAAATGATTAACATGTTGGTTTATTTGAATAATATCACATGCTCTATTTTCCATGCTTAATATGATGTGATGAATTACTGTATGATCTTAATTAAAGTTAAATTAAGATTTGAACCACGTACCGGTGTAGTGGTCCACGGGGGATCACTGTGGGTGTTCTTGTTGATAGAATGACAGGTTAGTCCCTAATTCCCGATGATAGAATGATGGGTGTGTCCCTACTTTGGTGATGGAGCGATGGGTCTTATCCCATTGGAATCTGACATATAGTGTATTTTCCTTGTCTCCTTTAACACAATAATGATGAGAGAATACCAAGTCTAATTTAACACGGTTTAATTTAACAACTGTTGAACAACTTAATAGCTGAAATGCCTAATGTGTTTGAGGTGATTGTGTGTTTGATATTTTGGCTTGAATAATACTATGGACGTACTATGTTTGATCTACTAGGCTTTTGAGCTCACCCCACATTTCTATCCAGGTGACCTTTGAGATGGTTTGAGTTACAGTATAGCTGGGTACTGTTTGATGGCTGCAGACCTCACTGGGGAGGTCGTAATTCGACTTACTTTATTTCGGTCCATCGACAGTAGTTGAACTGGGTATATGACCCTTTTAAGTTATCTTTGTGTTAGTGACTTTAGGAATTGGTAATGGGCCATATGAGCCTGTTTTCAGTCTATTACTTGAATATTTTATGTCTAGTTTTATTCAGTTTAATCCATGAGTTTTGATGAGATTTATTATGTTTTATCTCCTATTGATATCCCTTGGTGTCTCCATGAAACTAATAGATTATTCACATGCGATTATGATGTTGATGAGACATGTCGGACGATAGAATAAGTAACGTCCTAGTTCTTTGACACGTGTAGTGTCTCGACGGCATATTTAATAACTTATGGGCGCACCTCTCCATGCGTGACCCTAATATGACAAAATGAAAGGACAGAGAACTAGGGTGTTACAGAGCAATTCTGGTATACTGCATAATCAAGGGCATTTCTATTAATGTGGGCACTGTCATCTCCAGGTCCATTAGATTTGCCATTAACAAGACCAATGTGGATCTCCTACATCCGACAGACATCGCTTTGTTATGTCAACAGGCTGGTGTCACGTGGCCATCAGGCAAGCCCACCTTCCAGATGAAAGATTATATTTCCATCAAGATGTTCACCACTACACCGGTGAATAGGAAGAAGACTACTTCTACACCTACTTACCTACTCCACCTGCTCCTATTACACCTCTAGCTCTAGTACACCTACTTCAAAGCATGAGCAACTCTTTCAGGGATTGCCTACATTACAAAGTTCCTCATTGCGGCACATCCTAAGCTGGGTCAAATGAAGCCTCCTCCACCGTTCATCGCATGCTACATGCCAGGTGGTAGTGGAGCCCCAGCGCATTCTGATGATGATGATGATGGCGATGACGATGCAGCTGGCAATGCTGATGACCTCGATCATATCACCGAGGCCGAGCTCTTTGGACATGATGCATGAGCTTTTTGTTTATTTTCTCTAGGGATGTGTTTGATTTTGTTTCACTACTATCTTCCTATTACTCTTGCTACTTAAAAAAAAAAAAAATTAATGTTGTCACACATTCCTTTTTAATTGCCTGCATTATTTGTGGAGTACTTACTAATCATATTTGTTATCTTTTTGCTCTACGCATGTTTTTTGAGTGCAAGTGTGTGTATAGATGCCTGTACTTTAGTGTATTCTCCTCTATGTGTGTGTGTGCATCATATTGAAGTTGTGCTCTTGAGGACAAGGCACAATTTAAGTTTGGGGGTGTGGATTGATGCAAATCTCTTCAAGTTCTGGTTATTTATCTTTATTTTTTTATATATTGTGTGATACATTCCCTTTGAACCGCATATTTGTAGGCATATCACATAATTATTATTGAAATTCTATCATGACATGTAGATATCATGAGTTGTCTAGGCATATAGCATTTAGCCATGAGCATGCAGAACATATTTGTGTTACTTAAGCTACATCCATGTCATATTTTTTTAAAATTTTCAACGAGTGACCTATGAAATTAAAAATTCCTCTAGTGTGATGAGATAACGAACTAAGGGTACTTTCAAATAGTTTGTGTGTTTGATTTGTCCAAAGCTTGACTTTGACAGAACTCTTTAGTCTTAGGTGAATTGAGAATCTAAAAACTGAGGAAAGTGAGGAGTAAAAAACCATAACACAAGTTGAGAAAATTTTTCACAGACTCTTGAAATAATCAAATATATTTTGAACACTACTTAGAAATGACTTTAGGAGAAAAATAAAGTAGGTCATCATTGTTTGAGCTTTTGCCTAAAGGTCGGTCCCAGCATTTAAAAATTCTCTGCAGCCAATTTTGAGCCTTGAAGTATTTTTCTTTGTAATAAACCTAAACAAAACATAAATGTCGTACCTTTTATGCATGCTTCAATTGAACCTATTTATTGGCACTCATGGTAATGATAATGCCTTCTGTGATGATGTAAAGAAGGGAGGGACCCAATCATTGTTGTACATATATTTTTGATGTTCTGTTTAAAAAAAAAACAAAAATTACAAAAATTATATACTTATATGTAGTTACTTCAGTATTATTAATGAATGTTGAGCTCCCTGATTCTATCAGGGTGTATATATGGGCACAACTTGAATTGCATGTGAAATCATAAGTTTGGGGGAGCAATAAAAACATAGTTGGGGGTCTGAACCATGAAATACAAAGGAATGTACAGAAGGGGACCAAGCATTTAAAAGAAAGGATCAAACAAAGAAGGTTGTTATTATTGTTATGAATGTACATTTGAGTCTGAATTTAAATCCTATCACACTCATACCTAAAGCCAAGCCATGTTACAACCTAAAAGAAAGATCATTGATCATGAGTAGAGGATAGATAGAAGAGAGCATTGAGGGATTTTGTGACTTAGGTATTAGGAAAGGATTTCTATGAGTGGGATGGTGACTATAACTCACCTACACAGTCTAGGAAAACTGAGTTATCGAAAGACGAGGGTAAAGTTAAGGAAGAATGGAGGATGGACTGCAATTCAAGACAACCAGAACGACCATAGGGACTTGTTAATGAATCACAAGCTATAGGAATAAAAAATGGAGGTCACAATGATGAGTGAAAGCGAACTTAACCATGTATGTTAGGGTATGTAAGCTCTAGAGTTTGAATTATTGTTCGAGGACGAACAATGACTTAAGTTTGAGGGTAAGTTGTTAGTTGCATAGCATATTAACTATGCTATAGGTATTTTTCATATTTTTTTGCATGAGTTAAGTAGAAAATATGACATATTTGCTTATAAATAGGTGCATGAACATTTATCTTAGCATTGCATGTTTATTCATACAGTTAGAGAATTTTGACATGATTTTTATCCATAATGGTTAGATAGTATAAGGATTTGATGGCTTTGTCACATTATCAACTCATTGGACTTTTATCAATTAGAATATCTCTTCTAATGGTTCATAATCTATTAAATTGTATTGTATGAGACTCACAATTACATTAATTCATCACTTAAACTATTTACAATATATCATTTATAAAATACATATTTTTTTATAATACATATAATTTAAACTATTCACTATTAAATAAAAATTATATATAACTATTTAAATTTTTTAAAACTTTTTATTTGAATAATTTTTTATTTATTTTTAAAATATCAGTTTTTATTTTTTAAAGAAATATTATTTATTATTTTTAAATTATATTTAAAAATATTATTTGTTTATTAATTATTAAAAAAATAATATTTGTATATTATTTTTAATGGAAAAAATATTATATATATATATATATATATATATATAAATGTATGTATGTATGTATGTTTGGTGCTACAACATTTGAGCGTTTAATTGCCAAACGCCCCATAGGTGGGGAACTTAATGAGCTCCATTGAGTGGCCATATGCTCTTGCATTAGAAGTCACTTAATCCAAAATTTATAATTATCAAATTAGGGTTCAATTATACATATAAATTGGGCATAGATAGATATGAACAAATTGATCTGCGGCTGGTTAAAATTTGAAATAACTTAATGGGTATGGATGGATTAGTTTAGTTGTGTTTTTCTTTTTTTTAAAAAAACAAATTAGAAACAAAGTTTGCTGGATGTTCTTGCAGTTTATGTTGTGAAACAATAAAGATAAGTTAGTGTCTTGCTTTTAATGGATTAAAATTGTTTGTCATGAATAAAATTCTTTTCAATAGATTCACCAGATATTTGCAACTATAATGCTCTAATATTTTTGTTTATAGCAATTGGTGTTTTGTTTATTGCTGCTTACTGCTTAATGCCAAAGGCTGTTGTAGTTATTTTCCAATTATTGCATCTAGATCTATGGATTGAATTTTGCTAATTTCATGAACCTTCCTTCAATAATAAATCTAACGATTGCAAAGTTCCTTTAGAGGATCCCTGAAACCAATCAAGTGATATGAAGGCTTTGAAAAGAAATGAACAAAGAAAGGAAAACACATTGTGTATTAATTTCTCAAATGCTTCTTTCTTCAAGAGACGAGATGGTACAAGGACTGAAATTAATAAAGAGTGCTTGGATACTGAAATATTACATAGCTGTTATATGTGTATTGATAAGAGCATAATTTATATATATGCATGTGTATATAGTTTTATGCATTGCTAAACATCTTGATCATTTGGTGGATTTGGAGAGGAGTTAGCATAAGAATACCATTTGGACCAAAAGAGATAGTTCACAAAATTAAGTAAGCTAAGGACAGCCAGCATCCAATAGAATAAGTCTAACCTATCCTTATTGAGATCATTGTCACTAAGCCATCCTCCCTTAGATGAACCAACTGTTGAGGTAATCTTATTTATAAGGGACACAAGAATAGAGCTCAAGTAGAATCCAAACGAGTAAGAACAGTAGCTAATGGCTGTCAAGAAGGATCTCATCCTTCCTAAGGGCTGTTTATAGACAAACTCGAAGAAACCGACGCCTGAGAACATTTCGGACATCCCAAAAATAAGAAACTGAGGGACAATCCAAAAGATTGACAAAATTTTGTTAGATTCTACAGCTGACTTCCTTCTTTTGTTCTCTATTAAGGCCGCAGCGACCATGGAAAAGGTTGCGGTAAATAGTCCCAAGCCTATCCGTTGCAAGGGTGATATTCCTGATTCTTTTCTTGTGATTTTTCTGGCAAGCGGCACAAAGGCAATTTCGTAGATAGGAACGAGGAAGAGAAGGATTACGTAAGGGATGGCTTGAAGTGAAGCTGGAGGGATTTTGAAGGTTTTCGTGAGACGGGTGTCCATTGCGCTTCCTTGTTGAACTGAGAAGGTTTGAAGTTGAGCTAAAATGGTGTTGAAGATGATTGTACATGCAAAAATTGGTAGCAAGGAGAGGATAGTCTTGACTTCATCTACTTGTGTTACAGTACACAATCTCCATAAGCTTTCCTTCCTATGATCTCCATCCTCAACTTTGATGCATGCCTTATCCAAGAACCTGAATTTTGATATACAGTCACAAACATTACACACACACACACATATATACACAAGAAATACTGTTCTAGTACTGATCAGAAATGCAAGCATATAAGTTACTGAGAATGCTTACAAATAGCTACTCTAGTATGTAATGTATGGAAAGAAGTTCTAAGAAATTAAATAAGGTCATACCTGAACTTTCTAGTATCTAGGGACATGATGAATTCATTTGCTTGTTTTTGACTTCCATGAAGCATCTGGGGATCAGAAGGGCAAACTAGCTTTCTCTTTGTAAAAGCAGCTACAAAAACCTGAAAGTTAATTAAGAAACTGAAACAAAGTTAAATAGTTTTACTCAAAATTTAAACTCTAATCTTTCAAATTACTTCATAAAAGAAAAGGCAAAAAGAAAACATATATAAAAAAAACAAAAATTGAAGAATCTCCATTACTAATTAGTTAGTAGAAAGAAACATGAGCATTTCAAATTTATTTGAAAGTTACAAGCAATAATTATGAGTTTTAGAAAAAAAAGAGAAGTTTGTAAAATCTATTACTTCATATTATTTAGCAAATTTAGTTTTCCTCATCAAAAATTTAATTTGAAATATCATTTATGTTGAAAATAAGAAAATGAATGATATCGTTATACCCTCTTCATAAAGCACGTAATCAAGCTTTAGCCACCTATGGCTTATTTGTGAACACTCATCAAATAAAAAAAAACCAAAAAAAAAAAACAAAAACTAGACAAAAATCATTAATTAAAATGTTCTTTGATTTGTGATTAGAATACAATTGTTTGTCTCAAAATTCAAGAATTTATTTAGTTCAAAAGATTTCAAAAGTAATTTTAAAAAAAAAAAGAAAAAGAAAAAAAAATTGTCAATGCAATGGTTTGTTTAGAGAAAATGATGAAAAGTTTTTTTTTTTTTTTTTTTTTGGTTCAATTCTAATTTTGAATGGTATTCATGTTTCTGGATAACAAACTAAAGAAAACGCAGGGATTCAATTGAAATCCCACTTACTTGTAGCATTGGGGTTAAGATGCTTCCTTTGGGAGGATTGTTCCTATAGAGCAAAGTTCCAGAGACAAGAGCTATCAAACCTACTGCCATGGCAGCTCCAGAGACCCCAAACCCAACACCCATCCCAGAATGCGTCTGAATCCACACAATAACAGAGAGAGCAACAAGTTGGCCAAAAGCAAATGCGAAGTAAGTAGCGTTGAAGTATGTTGAAAGCCTTTTTGAGTACTTAACATCATCCTCCTTCACAATCTGCTCAGCACCATAGGCCAACATGTTCGGCTTAAAGAAACCACTTCCCAGTGCAGTTAAATAAAGAGCCAGATAGAACACCATAGCCTTCAAACCCTTGGCTTCTTCACATTGATTTAAAATCACCATGTCCTTGCTGCATTCTGGTGGCTTAAGTTGAGGAAGATGAGCTTGAACTGATAGCAATATGTAACCCTGTAATAAACAATTTATGATACAGTCAGGTGCAGCGGGTAGCTGAATTTTTTTTATTTTTAATATTATGTTCTTAAAAAAAAAATAAGAGAGAGAGAATTTCTTTGACACTATTTCCTCAATTGTTTCATTAAATATAAAAATAATTTAATAAAAATTAATTATAAGTAGTTATTCTTTAAATTAATATAAAAAAAAAATTTATTTTTTTAATCCGGTGAGCTGAACAAATTTTAATGAGACAATATCTGCACACCAAAAAAAATATTTTATAATATTTTCTTGTCATATTTACAGATTAAATATATGAAAATGAGATTTTCTTAAAAAAATTATAATTATTTTTAAAAAAATTATTTTGTCATCAATCAAACACAACTCATTGCGTCATATACTAATATTTGATTTCATGGGCCAAGACTTTTTTACTTTTGTTGTAATATTGCAATAAAGAAAAGAAGAATCTGAGAGAGAGAGAGAGAGAGAGAGAGAGAGAGAGAGATTGTAGGGTTAGCGTACTGAGAGTTCAATGGAGCCAAAAATCAACATTGTCCAGAAGCTGCCAATATAAGAATCTGAGAGAAACCCACCAAGTAGGGTTAAAATGAAGATGGTGCCTACAAAATTTGTCACTATGTTTGCAGCCTCTGCAAGTGGGTAATGCATGTCGTTGATCACATATACTATCAGGTTGGCCCCAACTGCAGCAATTGCCATGGTTTCAAATGCTTGAAGACCTAATTATCAAACACAATCCAACCACACTCATGTCATTAATTCAAAAATATATTAAAAAAACCTAAATTATTATTATTATTATGTTTTCTTTTAAAAAAATTGATTTTTTTTATTATTTGGTTAATTCTTGCATTAATATTCTACTATAAGTTTGTTTTCTTTTTGCTAAAAAAAAAACAAAAAGAAAAGAAAAGAAAAACAGTTGAAGACAAGAACACTGAAGGTAAAGAAACAGACCAAGAAGAAAGATTGAAGCTCTAAATCCGCCATGCTTGTTGGGCTTGCAGGGTCTGCCTCTCCAATCCACATAGATGTCATCAACAACCTCAGAATCTCCCTTGTATTTCTCTACTTCCATTCTTCTTCTTCTTCCTCTTCTTCTTCTTCTCCTTTGATTCAAATCTCTCCTTGCATGCCCTTTTATACATAATTTCTCGATTTTCTTCTATCTATTCTCACTCACCTACCTTGTTATTTCCTATTTCTTTGTAATTTCAATCGCTCTGGCCTTCTCAATTCTCTTCTAAATATTTCTACCTTTTTCATTAAGCCATTCATTCACCTACCTTATTTCCTTAATTCATTGTATGACTCACAGGTACATTCTCTAAGGATTCCCACTGCAACAATACGAATCGTAACAGCTAAACTCTCAAAATATAAAAGATGATGGATGACTCGTTAACAAATGGCGTGGCAGCACTTTTGCTCGGTTTTTTATTTTTTATTTTTTGCCTTTTAAAAATCTTTTTTTTTTTTTGAGAATAGTTAAAAATATAGTATACAAATCTTCAATTAATTTCAATTCGGTATCTTTGCCCCAAAAAAAAAAAAATTATTAAAAATTTAAAAAAAATCAAAAAATGGATTTTTGATGCCCACATCAATTTAAGCCTTCATTTTTGTGGTCTATGAAGTTGGGACGATGAATGTTCTTTGTTGCAGAATATCTAAACTAGCTGAAATGTGCAAAATCAATGGCAATGGCTACACATTTAATGTATTTATTATTTTTTAAAAAATAAGATTATAGATTGAAATTTTAAAAATAATAAATAACTAAATATATTTATCTTTTTTTAAAAATAATACATCCATATTCTAAAAAAAATTTCTTTTTCTTTTTTGGGAAAATTTTAGTTTTTATCATTGTTATTCTATTTTATGGAAACGGTTATTTTTTTTGTTACAAATTGGTAAATTTTACCATATTCTATGCTAAAGTTTTTCGGCTAATTTTCTTGATTACATTTCAGTATTATTTTATCTTTTTAGCTAATCTTTTTTTTTTTAATTTCCTTTTATATGGGCTTTTGCCGCACCTATTTTTTTTCCCCATTTTTACACATCAATCTTTTCTATTTTTAAAATTTTTGGCATCGATTTTTTATTTTTATTTGACTTTATTTTTGGCCCTAAATTTCTTATTTGTTTATCTAAAAAACCCAAAAAGTTAGCCTATTAAAAAGCACACCTCTAAGTATTTTATTTAAGTTATACATTTAGTTTTATTTAAGTTTTAAATTATTAGCTTTTTATTTTTTAAAAAAATAATTTTTATTCACTATAAAGCATATATGGTTATTAACATAACTGTTTGAAAGTAAACGGTCATGTTAACAATGTTCATTTCTATCACTTTCCGTTTTACATTATAAGTAAATATTTGCATTAAAAATATTTTTTTGGCTTAATGTCTATCAAGTCATACCTAACGTAAACATTTTTTAATTTATATTTGCATTAGATATTTCTTAAAGAAATTAATTTATTTTGCATGGAATAAAAAATAGAATCTATACAACCATGAAATTTGCCATTCATGAGCCTTTAGGCAATTTTAAAACGTATTTCTAAATCTGCCTTTCATGTTGACATCACATGTTTTTATCATATCAAACACAGATTTGTTGTCAATTCTATTTTTGGACACCACCAACTTTTTTTTAAATGTTTCAGATATGGATTTTGGATACTACTGACTTTTTCTAAAATGTTTTCAAGATGGATGTATATTTAAAAAGATTGTACACACTACATGTGTATCCTAAAATATTAAAAAAAAAAAAAAAAAAAAAAAAAGATAAGTGCCCATGTCAAAAAAAAATGAGGTTTTTAGACAAAAAATATATGTATTTTTTTTATCAAATTTATAGTCTTACATTAAA
>JAJIYU010000092.1:0-71228 GCA_030144865.1 Tinospora cordifolia | reverse complement strand
TCTAAATGCATATTATACTAAATATGAGTAAATACACTACATTTTCTATTATATTAATGCACATTATACATAAAATACATATAATATAATTAATCTGCTATGCAACTAACAAAGCTCCATCCATCTCCTCTACCTCATATTCAAATCTCTCTGGGAAACAAATACTTGGGGCTTTTGTGATCTGAATAAAGCGTTAAAATGCTCACCATATAGTTAGTGTTGCCAAATCTTGAGTGTAAACACCATTGTTGCCAACTCTAAATCATAGATAGGGTAATTTCTCTCATGCACCTTCAACTATCATGAGGAATAAGAAATCACCCGGTCCCCCTGCATCAACACACACCCAAGGCTGATCCCACATGCATATATATAAATCACTAACTCACGGTTGGGTTCAGATGGGGCAAGTATTGGGCAAATGTCAAATGACGCTTCAGCTCAAGAAAGGCCTCCTCACACTTATCTGTCTATATGAACGACACGTCCTTCTGGGTAAGTTTCATCATAGATGCAACAATCCTTGAGAAATTTTGCACAAATCTACGCTAGCAAAACCCATAAAACTATGGATCTCCATCACTATAGTAGGTTTTAGCCAACTAATAATAGTCTTGACCTTAGCCAAATTAGTAGAAATACCATCGGTTCCTACCACATGGCCTAAAAATCGAACCTCTATCAACTAGAACTTGCAATTGCTAATTGTAGAATATAGGTGGTAATCTCCAAGAGTCTGTAGTGCAATCATCAAATGTTCAACGTGTTCCTCCCTAGCCTTCGCGGCATGTTCATCCCTAGCCTTCGAGTAAATAAGAATGTCATCAATAAAGATAATGACAAAGGAGTCGAGATAGAGACAAAACATTCTCTGCATCAAGTCCATGAACATCACAGGTGCCTTTGTCACGCCAAATGGCATAACTAGAAATTCATAGTACCCATAATGAGTTCAAAAGGTTGTCTTTGTTATGTCCTCCTTCCTAAACCTCACCTGATGGTACCCAGATCTTAGATCTATCTTTGAAAAGAAAGTGGCACCTCTGAGCTAGTCAAACAAGTTGTCAATGCACAGAAGAGGGTACTTGTTCATTATTGTCACCATGTTCAACTGTCGATAGTAGATATATAAATGGAGGATTCGATCTTTCTTTCTCACAAATAGCATTGGAGCACCCTAAGGTGACACACTAGGGGTAATAAAACCCTTACTCATCAATTCTTCTAACTAGACCTTTAATTCTTGCAATTCCATATGCGTCATTCGATAAGGAGGGATCGAAATGGGTTGTGTTCTTGGAATAACCTCAATAATGAAATTGATTTCCCACTTAGGAGGCAAGCCAGGTAAATCCTCAAGAAAAACATCAGAAAAATCTCTAACAATGGGAATCTCATCCATACTCGCCCTTGAAGGTCCCTCATCTATGGTGTTTAGAGTGGCTAGAGTATCGATCTCACTCTGAGTCGCCATTCTACCTCAGGTTCTTGATCTATTAGAGGCACTACCCTAAAAGATAATAACATGTTGCCCTGTTATCTAAAATACAACCCTCTAGGAAAAAATAATTGTAATACCCCACAAGTCTAAGAGACCTCGACATCACTAGTAAACCATTAAAAGAAAAAATAAATTATTAAATAAATAAGAAAAATAACACGATAGTCAAAATCCCAATAGAATAAGTCGAAATAAATTTAAAATAAATATAAAAATGATATAAATTTGAAAAACACAAGAAATAGCAAAGAAATGATGCAAACTACCGAAGTCTCGCTAGTTACTGCATTAGATGGAAGTGATGATCGTGGTAACACAGACAAACCAAAAAAAATAAGGAAATTGCTTTGGTTATCGTGGTAATTCTATAGTTACCACAGTAATCACGGGAAAAACCCAAAAACAGACAAAAACACATTGTTTTGTTGACCACCATCTGACTGCAGTAATTCATGACCACGGTAACTCTAGAGCGACTATGGTAATCACAGGAGAAAAACCTAGAAATGAGCAATTACATCAGCTTGGTAACCGTGGTTGGTGAATCCTATAGTGACCATGGTAATTTGTCAATGTCTATAAAAATGAAATGTTGCACATAAACCCTAGATCTAAATTTTCATGCGCATCGAATCATAGTTTTCTCTTTAAAATTCTCACTAAGTGTTCCAATCTAGTTTCGTACCTTTCTATTAAGTTCTTACAGTACTTTAAATTTATTGAAGCCATTCTCTACCATTTTCAAGCTTAGATTCGCAAGAGCAACATCACAAGGAAAAATCCAAGTTGAGGCACATTTGGAAATGTCTTGTGCTAAGGTAAACCACGAAACCCCACTTGAGATCTTGCATTCTTAGGATTTTAAATCAATCTTCTTAAGTGTAAATCGTAGATATGTGTTTTAAGCCTAATGTTTATGTGTTGGGGCATTAAACACATGTCATCAATTCCGGTAACCATGACAATGCAACCTAATTTTTTTACTTATTTTTGTTTCAGTTTTGAGTACACCAGGTAACACATATATAAAGAGCATAAATGTAGTATTTTGATTACGTTTTGAATGCCTTGGACTTACTATAAGTTATTATAAAAAATCTTAAGGATTAAAGGTTTAAACTCATGCAGCGAGGAGTGGCGACAAAGAGGAAGAAGATACACAAAAAGTGGGTGTGATTTTCGTACTTCCTAGCCTTATGTGAACTTCAAATGCAAAGCATGATGTATGTTTAATTTTAATGAGCACTTACAGGAATGCTAGGGAAATTTGATTGATCTTTGTTGGAATGACTTGGTGTGTGTTCATGACGTATGGTTACTTGTGCTATAACATGCATAGATAGGGGTTCATATGTTGATTTCCATGAATGATAATATATCTAATTAGGTTACCTTGAAGTGTACATATGTTCACTATGTATGAATTGGAATTGAATGTGCAATTAAAGATGATTAAATTAAGATTTAATAATTCCATGTACCAGGGCAATGAGCGGCCTTTGGGTGTCATCATGGATGTCCCTAGCCGAGCTGACTGTGACAGTTGATTGTGTCTTCGGATGGAGAGTCACTGCAGACTTCCATTCTTAGGTCATGGTCCCAAAAGGTAATCGACCCTCAAGCATTACCCCTGGATTCACTCTCGGACCACATAGGGGACATCATGGGTAGGGCTTTTTGGGTTTTCCATTTGAAAAAATAACCAATATGATGTTTGAAACGCCCTAATGTAATGAAAGTGTTTGCATGTTTTGTATTCTAGTTTGAATAATGCTAGTGGTCTATAAGGATGATCTACTAGGCTCTCGAGCTTATCCCATTATTTCATTTCAGGTAATCACTGACACTGCAGGAGTAGATCAGTCATGCGAGGTTGTCTTTTTGGTTGAGACCTCACTGGGCGGCCGTCACAATTTTCTTTCTTTGGTTTAATACCTTATAATTTCATTGTAAATCATATTGGCCTTCAGCCCACTACGGAAGAATCCTACTTTCTCCCTCGGGTTACCCACTAACCTAGGTGCATAAGCATCCAATCTGAGAAATTTGTAGGTGTACTCCCTTACCGACATGTCCTCTTGTTGTAGGGTCAGAAACTCCACCTTCTTATGTTCCCTCGCTATCTCAGGAACATAAGCGTTCAAGGATAATTTTCAAAAATGGGCCCATATAGTAATCTGACCCTTTGTTGTTTGGGTGGCCTTCCACCACATTACGGCCTCATCCTCAAGCATATGCATAACAAAGTATACTTGGTTCTCCTCAGATACCTTCAATATCTTAGTGTTCTTCTCAATGTCTCAGTGTTCTTCTCAATATCGTGAAGCCCGTTTTCTATTGTGTCCAAACTTAGACCCCGTGGAACTCTTTGGATCTTAGATCCAAAAACCTCTTTAGAAGGCGATCATGAGTAGCTTTATCTCCCTATCTCACTGGGGCTACCTCTGCGCAGTCTGCAGCTCTCTCACGTATAATTGGTACAGGGGTGATACTAGCTCAACCTTCTATCACTTAGCCTGAATCCTATCTAGTTTCTCTCTCAATAAGATTGTCTGAGCTTTTGTCGCCTCTATATAGGATCCTGCTCGAGCTAAGTTGGAGGTGGTGGTGGCATCGGCTCCATGATCCTATGTGGTCTCCCACGTCGAGGAGGCATCGTGGTCTTCATAAAACATTAAACTTCATCATTTTCCAAACTTAACAGACTTCAATTTTAAGTGATTATATCAAAAGATAACTACGTGGTAGAATAGCTATCTCCAAGTAATAGTCTAATCCCCTAGCTTCAAATTCTAAATCTTAAAACTCACTAACTCCCACTGATAGTCAAATTTCCCTCATGATATGGCCACTCTCACTCGGTTTTTCTTCCTGTCAATCAGAAATCATAAAATTTTCATCCATAGTTCTGCTTTACTACTCTAAGTAATTCCTAGGGTTTTTGTAACTTTCGCAATTACTTTGAGGTTTCCTAGGTTAAAACCAATTGTTATTCTTTAATTGGAAAACCTTGGGCTCTAATACCAACATTGTCGAGACCTGTTCCCTATGGAGAAGGACGAACTGACCGGCACAGTGTTCTCACAAACCCATTCCAAAACTGAGCCTACTTGAACATTATTAAGCCTCTTCACAACACTATACATAGCACTATTAGAGTAATCATAAGATATGCAAAAGCTACTAGAATGAATAATTATAGTAAATTTTCTTTTATTTTTTACAAAAGTCAATTATATATACAGTCTCCTAAATTAGCAGCAACAAAATGTCAAGTCAAAATGTGTACAATATTTTTCTCACTTCCTATACATTATACTAACTCTCAAAATAGTAAATCACATGAGGAAACCTACCAGTGAGTAATGTTAGAGTAGTGAGCTAATTTTGTTCACAGTAGCTCAGTGAGTAATGTAGCCTAATCTATGACTTAGAACAAGAATATTAGAAAAAAAATGTCATGTATATATGCATAATAATAATAATGTGACTGAATGCAAAAATTAATGAATGCCAAATCCACAATGTAGTCATACACCTTCCATTTTGAAAATGGTTTTAATGTTGAAAACATATGCCAAAGCTCTCAATAGCCTACAAGGCAATAATAAATCCACTCAAGCAGTGAAACCCGACGATTAGTCGTATACTCATATCGTATCATAGAGATTTGCTAGCTCATACCACATGTAAGCGATCTTAGATCCTCTATAGGGAGCCAATTGATAGACCTAGCTCGATCGTACCCCCGAGTACGATAGCCACTCATCCTCACACTCTATAGGAGCTCAATTGATAAACTTAGCCCGATCGTACCCCCGGGTATGACAACCACTTATCCTCAATGTTTTACCACATCTAATACCCTAATTCGCACCCGAACCTCGATATTCGTTGCACATTTTCATTTAAATCACATTTAAAAATTGCAAATCGATTTCAATATGTAAGAACATTTCATTTATGAAAAAAACAACAAGTTAAGTGATAAATTAGAAAACACTACTCAGAAGAATGCTCAGCTCCCATGCTCCTCTAGTGACTGGTCACTTCCCACTGATGTTTGATCCAGTGTGATCAACTTACTTTCTTAATGTCTACAAAAAACTTGGCTCATCTAACTTTATGTTCTTTGGTCAATCAAAGGATTGACTTGATCAATTGTAGTCAACTCTATGTAAACCTAACCCTCGCCGACCTATCTAATCTAGAGGATCAACGTGATTAACAAGGTTAATTAAGCCGTTAATATTGATTCAAAATACTAAAAATATGTATTGTCGACATGTGTCCTACTTTTGGTACACAATTACTAGCCACTTTTATAAATTTGGCGATTTAATAAATAAATATTATTTTTTATTTTACACATTTCCCTAATAAGTTTTTGATATATATAACATTTTTTCTATTATTTAACATTATTTTTATCCTATATACATTTTTGCATATTTATTAATTAATCCTAGAATTGCATAAATGTGAATTTAATACATCCATTGACCTCCAAAAATCTTAATTTCAGTGTCATTGAGTTCAGAGTTTCATTATGGACATTTTAGTACCTGCCAACTAAAATTTCAGTATTAATGGGCATACCTCTCATGTGTCTACTTCCAACAACCATATAATTTTCTGAGGTCGATAAGGTTCAAATAATATATATATCTATATTCTACTCGTAAAACTGAACACAATGATATGTATATTGTGTAGTTTCATCCTTAAAAAAATATGTCCTAATTTTGGGTCACACAATAAACTATTGCCTTGTATTGAAAATTACAGTGAAAAAATATAAATCACAATTTCTAAAACAATTTAAAATTAAAAATATGTAAAAGTAGATTACCTAAAGTGTGGGATTTCTAAAAGTCCACGACTTTTCTTTTCCTCTTTTCTCTCTTTC
The DNA here is from genome assembly GCA_030144865.1 of Tinospora cordifolia. Classification (NCBI taxonomy): domain Eukaryota; kingdom Viridiplantae; phylum Streptophyta; class Magnoliopsida; order Ranunculales; family Menispermaceae; genus Tinospora; species Tinospora cordifolia. The sequence goes on along the minus strand of JAJIYU010000092.1, from coordinate 64,818 downwards.
TCTTTTCTTTTCTTTTTCTTGCATTATCTTGTCTAGCTCATCTATTCATTATAACTTTATCTAATTATTTTATTTTATTTTTTTCTTTAATCTAACCAAGCACATATATATAGTTTTCCGTATAAATACACACACACACACACATATGTTTATACATGTAAACATTTAATTCATTTAATAACTTTATTCTACTAAATCATTTCATCATTTTCTTTCATAGCTAAGTTCATTAATTTATGCACTTGTATTATTATTATTCTATTATTTCCCAATTAATGCACATATTAATTAATAATATTGCCAAAAACATCACGTGCATTAATTTATATAATTCCCATAAAATCATGTATTTTCATTTATAACTTATAATTGATACATGAAAATACACGTTGAACCCATCGACTCAATATTAAAAATATGAGTTGTTACAATAATTATTCTTAAATACATCCTACAACTTAGCACATATCAATAGTTCAAAATATTTTCTAAGTACTAAATCCTTACATGTAACTAGACATCTTGGCACGAACACCAAACTATGTATATAGAGACTTAGGGGTTGGGGTTTACACCACCTTGTAGCCTCAGATGTGAGGTTTAAAAGCCTCAAATCGTAGTCCAAATGGATATCCCTAGCCATGTCAAAAGCTGCATTAAAAATGCTTCCAAGAACTATCTTATGATTGAACTATCATAATAGTTGATCAAATAGTCAACTTTAGCACCTTGTAGAACAGGTTTAAGACTTCAATTTTCAATTTCCATCACTTGGAGATTAAAATACACTTAACAAGGAATAAAACATTGGGTTTTACATCAAGAATGGACCTTGAATGGGTTAAGAATCATCTCCTTGAAGTTTACTTCAACACAGTCTTCCTGTAGTTCTAGTCTACAACAGTGTCCAACAACAACTTTTAGCAATCATTTTAGGTTTAGATAAACTGGAAAGATTGAAAAAATGGCCAAAATCGCAAAATTGAGACATTACCGTAGTAGTGGACCAACACTACTATGGTAAAATGTTGCAAAAGATGAGGAGGAGGAACAAAATGGCAAGGATTGCCAAAGACTCATGATTTTGCGGCAATTTCTAGCACAACAAAACTAGTACAATCATAGATAGGAACATGCATTATGTGTGCTATTGAGGGTCAATTTTAGGGTTTATTACGTGTGTTTTATGGGGTTTTTTTTTTGAGATTTATGTATAAATAGGATCATGTATTAGGTTTTTGATTACTCTTTCTTGGTTTTGATTGTTATTGATGGCCATCGCTGAAGAAGAGAAGAAAAATAGAGGCAGAGACGGAGAATGAGATTGCAACAAGAGTATGATCTTTTACTTGTCAAAATCATTAATTTGTAATCTCTATATGATGTCTGGCTACACATTTTCTAATTCTAGGATGAAATTTGGTTGTAGGAATCTTTGATTCTTTATTTTGATTAATTTATTCTGAGGTTTCCTTTTACCCTTCGTGTGATTAATGCTTTTATTTACTGGCCACAAATAAATTGATTACAAATTATTGAACTGACTTGAAGGAGAGATTTAACAGTTGGATAATCAAATTATAAATCTAGAAATATCAATTGATCGAGAGGTTGTCGATTTTATAGGAGGTTACACGTGATAAATGTGTTTATAGCATTAGTTTGTTAATTATACGCCTCAAGAGGGGGTATTAGATAAGTGACTAATAGGTATTAAGGTGCCATGAGAGATAGTTTTAGTGACAAGTGCCATAACCTATGAAAACACGAATTAGATTAATTGAAATAAGAATTAAGGAGGATTACATACTATTTTACTATCCTAGAATCCTAATTAATATAGTTTTAACACCAACACTCATTTGTTTTCAGTCTGATTTTTGTTTAAAGTATTCAAACCTTGATATGAAGCCTTAACAAAGCTAACACTGAAATTAGCTTGGAATTTGAGATTATTAGCCATAAATCATTCTCTAAGGACGATATCTAATATCTTACCTTCTATTACTATTTAGATCCTATGCACTTGCAATAATCCCAACAGGCAGAGTTAAAGATCATATGCTTATGAGACCAAATTTGGTCAAAGGAATGAATAAACAAGTGAAATAAATTTAGAAGAGATTGGATATATTATGGAGTGGGCAAAAAAAATTATGCAAACAATAAAAGATGACGTCATGAATTTCAAACTAATGATATGTTTATCTCTCTGCAAGGGATTAGGCAGTTTGGTCATAAGGGAAAGCTATCACCCCGATTTATTAGTTTGTTCGAGATACTTTGACAATTGGCAAATGTACCTACAAAATAGATCTACTTAACAGAATGTCCTCGATGTAGAACATATTACATGTGTCAATGTTGAGAGAATATGAGCCAGATCCCTCCCACATCTTTTATTTGGAGGAGATGGACATTCAAGATGATGTCACATACAAATAAGTAGCGATAAAAATCCTAGAATGCAAGGTATAGAGTTTGAGAACTAAGGGCATTCCTCCAGTGAAGGTTATCTATACGCATCATGATATGGAAGAGGCAACATGGGTGCTGGGAAGCAAAATGAGATAGAAATATCTAGATTTCAACGAATAACACCAGTACAAGTAAGTACATTGCATTATATTTTGAGGATGAATTTTTTGCTTGGGGGTGAATTATAATACCTAAAAAGTTTATAAAATTTACTGAATAAATAATTAAATGAAATTGAGATAGAACAAAACAAATATAGTTAAATAAAATTACGATTGAACAAAAAAAATTAAGTCCAATGTTCACTGATAAAATATGAAATAGACAAACACATAAAATGTTGATGAAATAATTAAACCAGATATAATGAAATCAACAGACCAAATGAAATAAAAGGATTAAGCAATGAGACAAAAGATTGTATAACTAGAAACTAAAAAGTGGCAAGTGTGTGCACTAAGAATAACTTAAGAAAATAAGGTAGGAGTATGGAATAAACCCAATGGGAAATCCCATGTAAGAAGAATGAGAGAAAATTTGTTAAAGTTTAGTTTGAATAATATGTTAAAGAGGTAAATTATATCTATGGAGATTTCATTCAAGAATAACCTCTTAAAGCAATTTTAAACTAACCTAATCTCTATCCTAAACGTGAGGAAAATTGGAAAGTGAATCCCAATTGAAATCCATGATATTGAATCTCAAATTGTGCATTAACTTGTGTTCAACCAACCCTAATCGCATCCCACTCCCATATACACATAAAATTATGATTTGCTTTGGGGTTTCAAGATTCTACTCGATCTTGCTCTTCCTTTTTTCTTTTCTTCTCTCCTTATTCAAACACCTGAAAACACTATTGACCTCTTAGGAAGGCTAAGAATCATTAACGCACTCTAACAATTTGTTCAAAAGGTCCAGAATTAGACTTTGAGAAGACATATGTAACATCTCGACCCAGAATCTGCTCACTATTCTAGTGACTGAGCACTTGTCCCTCAACTCGTGACATAATCACAATATAATGAGCAGTCACTCCTGCTATGAAGTTACTCCCACTTCACCATCCAGCCATCATGACATTACTTTCTTTCTCACACACCATCCCAAAAGTAACACACACACACATACACACACACACACACACACACACATATGTGTGTGTGTGTGTGTGTGTATCAGAGAGCAAAAAAATAACAATTTACAACAAGCATGACTAGATCATAGGGATGATTGTAATAACTAGACATGTTATGAATTAATTAATCCCAAGAACATAAGAGACTAGCCCCATGGTCTGGTTTCAAACGAGTAAACCAAACATACATCAAATGTGGGTCACATGCCCTACAAACTAAAATGGTAAAAGAACTCCTACTCCTATACTTCTTCAACAAAAAGGTATGTAAAACCACAATTATCTTCTTGCACTTGTTAGCACACAAGTGCCTTCAATGATTTCTTACAAAAGGAATTAGTGGCGTGAGTACAATAGCCATGTGGATTATATATGACACATCTCAAACATTATTAAAGTTACAAAAATAAAACACACAAACACTTATAAGGCATTAAGCATTTCAAACACTTCAATTATTTTGGTTGACATTAAGACCGAAAGGAATCCCTCTAGTATTTCCTTGTGTCCGAACTCTTGGAAGTAATGCCTCGAAGGCCAATTCCTCATCATGACACAACCTTAGGAGTGAGGTCCCACTCAATCCTCAGTCCCATCTTGCTACTACCATAGTCGCATCGACACCCGCCTAGGGTGAAAAAATAACCACGATGATACTAGACTATTGCCATAGTATCTGTATCACCGCTTCGATACGTGGTTAGACTCTTAATCATCTTCAGTTAGTGACCACTAGCATACAAATTAATATCATTATCGTAGCTCATGCATACATAAAACGTGGTGATAAATTATCTTGCATCAGGTTACATAGAATCATACTATTCAACAAACAACATCAATGGCATATTCTTGAGGCAATATTGGATAGCATGTTGTCACAGTATTCTAGGCAGGCAATCATGCAACACAGTATCATTACATTCCTAGCATGTTTCTAAGATCATAGAACAATAAACACAGTGTTGCATTATATTCGAGTCTAAAATAATATTAGAGAGAGTGGATAGTTATCTCCACTTTAATTGCTACAGCTTCTACTTCTCAAGAAATCGCTTGTGCACGAGTTTTCAATATGATCATATATTTTATTCGTATACTAGGAATGATCTTATATATATACATATTTATTTATAAATATTGACTCCATGATGATTTGAAAGACTTGTATTAAGTTGAAAGACTACGTAATGACTTTGCAATGACTTGAAAGACTTCGCAAATACTTGAAAGACTTCCCAATGACTTTGTATTGACTTCGCAATGACTCCCCATTGACTCTGCAATGACTTCACATTAATTGCACAATGACTTCGCATTAACTCGGCAATGGCTCTACATTGACTCCGCATTGATTCTGCATTGAATCTGCATTTCTCTCTATTGACTTTGTGATGATTCGAAATACTTTGCATTGATTTGAAAGACTTTGTATTAACTTGAAAGACTTCATAATGACTTGTAAATGAGCATATTGACTTCGTATTTATTTGATGTTTTATACAGTGTTATTCTACTACTTGTTTTTATGTGAATTGGCTATTTTACCCTTGCATGGCCAAATTACCATTTTACCCCTAGGGTGTTTAATGTGCTTAGCACTTCTATGAAATCATTTATGATCTTGCATATTCTTCCCCTTAAAAATTTGAGAATATATCACGGTGTTATAATATAACATTCCAATGCCATTCTTTTTATTTTTTAGCATTTAATATGTTATTAGCATGATATAAATCCATGATAATGGGAAGTAAAGGTCAACTCATATTTATTTAATTGAAAAATATTCAACTGTGCATGAACATACATAAATTATATAGTCATGCATGTAGTATGTGAAGATTAATCATTACTAAAGGCAATACATTGATAACTGGTCATTTGATTGATAAAACCAGCTAGTTATGTTGTTAAAAAATAATGACTTATCTATGCATGAAGGTTTAATTTAGGGTATGTGTTGAAGAACATAAAGATTATGAACATATGCATGCATATCGTTCAATAATAGCATAGTATATAGTATCTCATGCAGCAAGAAAATTAATTAACTCCATATAAAATAATTAGAATACTAAAATAGCCTTAAATTTAATTAAAAGTTGTTTTGTAGATAATTTTGGGTACAAATATAATTTTGTTCATAGAAATAATGACTGTGTAAGTTAATTAATTGTAAAATAATATTACTAATGTTTATAATTAAAACTTTCTAGAAATTTAGTTGCTAGAGACTAACGTTGAAAATTAGGTTAAAATGTGATCTCACATAAAACTAGTGTAAGAAATAAGAAGCATGCACTATGATACATGTATATGTTCAAAGTAGAACATAAATGATATAGTTTACAAAATAGGAAAAATACCAATAAAATATTTAATTTAAAACTTTTTCCAAAAAATTAGGTGGCTAGAAATAATAGTAAAAATAAGATTATAAGATAAAACTTGTCCGAGCCCCTTCACTAGATTGAAGGGGAGCTTGACCAGTGTGGTAACTCAATGAACTCACTCAAAGAGTCAAGTTTGCCAAATCACCGTTAAACCTTTCAAACTATAATCTCAAGTGACATTAAAGTAATTTTAAATATTCATCAAGTGAAGTGAGATAGCAAACAAAAAATTATAGTTAAATCTATGAGCAAGCACCATCGTTTCATATAAAATAGAAGTTCGCTACTGTAGATTACATATTGTCATGTTTCAAAGAGATATAGTTTGACCATAAATTTTTACATACACAACTGATGAAACTCTAACAAAATCAAGAAAAAGGAAGGGAACCACCAAGAGACTAGGCGATTACTACGCGCTTCCTTTTATCAATCACCGATGAACTTGAAATGTTAGTAGTAAAGTAGTGAGCCTAAATTGCGACGCAACTTAGTGAGTAGTAAGTCCAGCCTATGACTTATATCTGGCATCTCAAAAATAATGCATGCATGCATGAACAGTAATGATGAAACAATGCTTGAGAACATGGCATGTAGTAGAAATATTAATAAACAATGTAACAGTTAAAAGAGAATAGTTTACATACATGCTAATTTAAAAATCTATTTGAAATAGGGGTTGAAATCATAAAATTTAACCATATGGTCATCGCTCAAGCAGGTCATGAGCTAGGAATATTCCTCAAAAGCCTTGACCCCATACTTGGGCCTCATGTCCCATCGCCTGAGGAGGTCAAAAGCTAGGCGCATCGATCATATGACCTAACCCCATGCTTGGACCTCGAGTCTAATTCCAATCACATCATCTACCTTGAACTCGTGCTGAAACCTAGAGCTTACGATCTCACTATTGGTGTACATGTATATACCTAGAAACCATTTGATTTTGCTCAAATTATAAGAAATCATCCAATCCATGACATTTCAGTTATGTTTTACGCATGGAATACAAGTTAAAGCAACATGTGATTAAACTACTCATTTCGGGTCTCACGTACCGATATCTCGTTAGCAATCAGCCTAGTCGCACAACACCTGCTCAAATTAGTGTTATGTAAATCCAATTTAGTTTCTTTGCAAAACATGACTCAAATTTAGTTTCACTGTCCCTAATCGGTCTTGGTCAACTTAGATTTGACTTAGTCAAATTTGGTCAAACTTAATAAATAAGTCAAACTTAGTTAAAATTTCTCAACACTTTCAATTTTGCTCTGATTCGGTCTATTTAGTCAAATTAGGTCAATATTGGGTCAATTTGATCAAAATCCTTCATTTCTTTTATACTTAATCAAATTCTAGTTGTATAGTCTTATTGCGCAACAAATCATGAATTTTCTACGATCAAATTGTGCATCCGATTAACGTAAACCATTTTCGACTTAATCTACACTTCCTAAATATTTACTAGAATTTTAGTATGTAATTTTCAGGTTTCATTTGGGTGGGGTTTTAAGTGTGTTATTAGTCCTTTTCAAATCTCTAATTTCATGTGATAGGCAGTTACATTTTATCTTAATTTACCTACTTACCTATATCAGATTTGAACGAAATTTGATACACATGTTTGAAGGATATCCAATAAGGGCTCCACCAATTTCAACTCAAAATAGCAAGTTTTAGTTAGTTGATTGGTCCCCTAAGATTTTAATTGTGCAGCATATATCCCTAAGTTCATGTATTTCATGAATTTTAAACCTTATTTTTTCCCATTAAATCTTTAATTTAAAGGCTATTTGCATGTATTTAGATCACAAAAACATTCCCTTTCAAACCCATTTGAATAATTAAGAACAAATGATCAAAATCTTACTCGTACATATCATCAAACAAATGGCATGTTGTTGGTGATCACTGAAATTGTACAGGATCGCAATAGTAATATACGGTAAGAAATCAAAATATAGTCGTCAAGGAACGGTACATGGGATAATAATCTCAAATCCCTACCTAATTTTAGTGTCAATTTTATTAAGGCTTAAAATCAGATTTGAATTTTGGTAACTAAATTAAATCAAAAGCAATGAATATTGGTTTTAAAAATATATAATCAAGTTTTTTAGAATTGTAAATCATCATGTGATCTCCTTTACTTCTTATTTCAATCATTCCAATTCCCAATTTTGTAGTTTATAGCAATCATGTTTGAAATTCTCTTTCGAGGCGTCTTAATACCTATTGGGCTCATTCCCTAATGTCACCTCCTGAGGCATACAATTAACAAAGTAATGCATTAAAATCGTAATTCTTGTGCAACATCCTATAAAATTAATAACCTCCTGGTGTATGATTATTATAGGCCTATATTTTGATTATCCAACAGTTAAACATCCCCCGAGTTAGTTTAACAGTATGTGATCATTCGATCCACGCTAGTAGATAAAAAGCATCAAACCAATAAAATATAAAACAATCCTCACAATAGATTAATTAAAAATCAGAATTAAAGATTCTTACAATCCAATTTACATCTTAGAAACCAAAAGAACTTAGCCTAACATCATGTAGAGTTCACAACACAAAGAATTAAACAAAATAAAGATCATACTCAAAATTTGATCTTCTCCTTCGTCTTCTCCTTCCTCTTTACTCTTTTTCTTGTTCTGACCGTCAATATAAATAAAACCAACTCTCCTCACCCTAATACTATGTTCCTCTTTATATATGGCACTTAAATACAAACATGAATTATAAAATCCCTAAAATTTTCACTTAATTGCACTACCACAGCAATGAACTGTGGTAGTTTCAATAATCAAAATTTTGCAAAAAACATGAAATCTGGTGAAAGCCCATGTTACTACGGTATAGTACCGAGGTAATCACCCTATATCAGTTTTTCTTCTCTAGTAACCACTGTACATGCTGTGGTAATGCTCTTCTACACTACTCCATGTTCTGGATACCTCGGTAGTTGTTCATGGTAATGTTTTGCCTGTTTGTACTCGTGTTCATGCTTATATTACCAAGGTAATAAGTTGTTCTACTACAGTAATGAGTTGAAATCCTGCAGTTTGAACCCTTATCCATCTTCCTTCTATAGTGTACTAGTTTTGATTCAACTTGAACCTACATAAACCACTAAGAACTTTCCCTAACATAAAATCACAAATAGAAATTCGTAGAAATCATGTTGAAATTCTCTAAACATTCAACTAACATGCAATGATCTTGTAAGTGCTTATGTAACTAATTATAAGTAAATATATTCTATTTCCTACCTAAAACCATGGATAATATATAACACACACACACACATAGACATTTATATATATATATATATATATATATATATAGTTAGTATGCAATGCAGCTAACAAATACTCCCAAACTTAGACTATTGTTCATCCTTGAACAATGACTCAAGAACAATGACTCACTTCTAACACTTAAGCACCATCCTATTTAGAGTTCAATTCATTTCCCTCGTCATTGTAACCTCCATCTTTTATTCCTATAGTTTGCGATTCATTAACAAGTCCCTAGGGACATTCTGGTTGTCAAGAATTTTCAGTCCACCCTCCATTACTCCTCAACTTCACCCTCTCATCTGTTGGTATCTTAGCCCTCTTATACTGATTAGGTGATTTATAGTAACCATCCTACTCATAGAAATCCTCTCCTGATATTTAAGTTCACAAACCCTTTCATTTCTTTCTTTTATCTATCCTCTACTCAAGTCAAACTATAGTTGGGATTAATGGTTTTTTCTTTAAGTTGTAATGAAGCCTAATTCAGGGTATAAGAGTGAGGATTTTTATTTTGACTCACAAGTACACATTCATAGCATTAATAACAATCTCTGTTTACTCTTTTATTTTTCTTTTTGTTTAGTCCCTCAACCTTGTTTTCATAGCCCTCCCAAACTTAAGATTTCAAATGAATTTCAATTGATGCCCATATATACACCCATATAGAAGTAAGAAGCTCAACTTTCATTGATAAGATTGAAGTATTATAAATATATATGTATATATATATATATATATATATATATATATATATATATATATATATATATATATATATATATACATATATATATATATATACATACATATATATTTTTCTTCTTTTTTTATTTTATTTAATTTTTAGTATATCAATGACTGCATCTCTTCCTTCTTCACATCATCCAAATAGGCATTATTACAACCATGAGCGCGTACAAATAGATTCAATTGAAAAATTCATAACAGGATAAAGTGTTTATATATGGTTTAGGTTCACAACAAGAAAATAGGCTATAAGGCTAAAAATTGTCTACAAGAATTATTAAGTACTAGGATCGGCCTTTAGGCTAAAACTCAAACAATGATGGCCTACAACGTTTTCTTCCTAAAGCCATTCTTAATTAGTGTTCAAGATAGATTTGATTATCTCAAGAGTCTGTGGGAGATTCTCTCCACTAATGTTATGGTTTCCACACTCCACTTTCCTCTGTTATTGGATTTTTAATTTACCTAAACAAAAGAGTTCTATCAAAGATAAATCTTGGACAAACCAAGCTCACAGACTGTCTGAAAGTACCCTATTTCTTTGTCTGGTCACACTAGAGGAATTTTCAATCTCATAGGTTATTTAGTGAAAATTTTAAAAATATGGCATGGATCTATCCTAAATGAAACATGTATGCTCTACAGATTATTGCCTTAATGCTAAATTAATGATCAGGGTATCTATATGACACAATTTCAATAATACTATGTGATATGCCTATAACTATGCAATTTATGGATAATATAGTGCATCATATGTAAATGAAAGAAATAGAACTTGAAATTGAAGAAGATTTTTCTTCAATGTGCACCCCAAAACATAAATTGTGCCTTGTCCTTAAGAGGACACTTCACTATGACACACACATACATGGAGATGACACATTGACGCATAGGCTTCTTAAATATACTTGCCCTCAAAAACATGCATGGAACAAAAGTAGCAAGTATAGTTAGTAAGTAAATCATAAACAATGGAGGCAATTCGTAAAGCAATGTAGCAAAATGCTGAATAGTTTTATAAGGCTAACAACCATCTATAGGTTATATGCATGTTTAACTATGAAAGAAAATTGAACCAACACTAAAAGCAAAGCATAAAGTAAATGGCAAAAAAATGGTTTGCCTCCTATTAAGCGCTATGTTTAACGTCGTTAGCTTGATGGGGATATGAATTATTCAATGGCTAGTTTCTCAAGTTCTTCACAAAGCTTTATTCCTCCTTCCTTATGTGGCCTCCAAGAGTTGGCCATTCATGCATAATCCTATTAGATTGCAGATTGTCCTTTGTTATTTCTTGATGTAACTACTCCATTGAAATCTTGTGGGGACTTAAATATGGATTAATTCCTGGATCCTCATCAGGTAGCCATTTGACCTCGGTATTGTGAATTTTGGCATGCTTGAATGGATTACTCCTCACAAGTTTAACAGCAATAGTCTTATCATCATGCTGACCCAACTATTGATGCAGTTTTATAATTTTAGTTTGCAACATAGTTATGTTTTGCATTGATTCTCATCAATAGGCAGCTTCTGAGATTAGTAGATGTGGAAGACCACATGGTCATCATTTATTCTCAATGTTAATTCTCCTTTCTGTACATCAATAATAGCTTGACCTATTGCTAAGAATGGCCTCCCAAGAATCAGAGGTATTTCATCATCTTGCTCCATATCTAGTACCACAAAGTCAACAGGAAGATAAACTTGTCAGTCTTAGCCAACATATCTTCAACAACCCTTTTTGGATACATGATGGAATGATTTACAATTGAAAAGTGATAGTAGTAGGCTTGATTTTAGATGGGCTTAATTGTTTGTAAACCAAGAGTGGGATGAGATTTATACTTACCCCTAAGTCATAGAGAGCAATCTCAGTAGTTACATTTCCTATAGTACAAGGAAGAATGAAACTCCCAAGGTCTTTTAGTTTTTGAGGAAGCTTTGTTTGGAGGATGGCGCTACATTCTTTAGTTAGCTTGACTATCTCATGATGTTCTAGTTTACGCTTTCGTGACATAATTTGTTTCATTAATTGATTGTAGTTTGGCATCTATTGAAAGGCTTCTATGAATGGAATGTTATTGTGGATCTTTTTAAACATATCCAAGAACCATGCAAACTGTTTATCCACATTTTTCTTCTAAAATCTTTGAGGAAATGGCAATGGTTGCAGCTCAAGATGCTTGCTTCCTTCAATTGTGATTCTTGGACGCTCCCTTTCTTCTTTTCCCCATTAGTATTCTCTTTATCAGGTTGCCCTAAAGGAGCTAGGCGTTTAGGAATTGTAAAATTAGCAATTGACAAGGTTGGGCTAGATGGAATGAGTGGACCTTGGATCTCTCTTCACTTCTTGTAATTATGTTCTTGTAGCTTTCCTCAGGATTGATTTGAGCATCACTAGGAAAGGGTCTCCGCTATTGACTAGCAATGCTTGGGTTAATTATCCCACCTATGTCTCAAGGTTTTTCATGGTTGCATTGACATTTTCCATCAGCATTTTCATCTCGGAGACTACTATCATTCTTGTCCATTCCATCAATAAGTTCCTTGAAGAAGCGAGTCTGCATGTTTGCCATCTCATCTAGTTTGTCATCTAAAGATGGTTTCTTTTCATGTAGGCTCTACTAAGGTACATAACTAGGTGGGCCTTGCTGTATATTTATGTTATTCGCACAGAAAAAGTTCTATTAGTTTTTGATGCCCAAATGATAATATTTAGTGATTAGGTTCCCTTGTTGCTACCCTTGAAAGTTACTAAAATGGTTGGTCATACTCACTTGCTCAATCAATCCTTCCTCTGCCACTGGTGCTCTGCTTTCTTCCGCTATAGATAGGATTGACTAAGTTTGAGGGATTTGAAACTGTCCACTACCCATCTACTCAGCCCATGAAGTCATCTGGTAGCTCATAGAGGCTATTTGTGCTTTCAAAGCTATGATTTCATCAAACTCATGTAAACCAACCTTTTTTATTGAGCCTCTCTTGGTACTATGGCCATAAACATTGATTGCCATGTCTTCTATGAGTTGGGTGGTTTCTGTTGTGGGCTTCCCTATCAAAGAACCTCTAGTACCTGAATCAACTAAGGCTCCAATAGGTGGTGTCAAACCACTGTAAAATATCTGGATCTATAACCATGGAAGATAGCCATGTTGAGGGCATCTTCTCAATAAATCTTTGGATCTCTTCCAAGCTTCACAAATAGATTCAAATTTGGATTACTTGAATGAGTTGATTTCACCCCTCAGTTGATGAACCTTCGTTGGAGTGAAATACTTTTGTAAGAATTTGTCACATCTCTTTCCAGGTGGTGATGTTAATTGGTAGGAGAGCCTGCAGCCATGTCCTTGCTTTATCCCTTAAAGAGAAAGGGAAAAACCTCAATCTCAACTGATCCTCCATCACACGGTTCATCTTTATAGTATAGCAAATCTCCGTAAAAGAATTATGGTGTGTCATTGGATCTTTAGCAGCCAAACCCCCAAACTGTTGGTGCTACACCATAGTAATAAGGGAAGCCTTCAATTAGAAGTTATTGGCATTGATACGTGTATAAACAATTTTGCAGTAATTATTACTAAGCATTTTTTTGAAGAAATCCTGGAGCAGTGCCTTGTAACACCCCGACCTCTGGTTTGGACTCGCCGAAATAGAGATCATTGGGTTATCAACCCCTGCAGATTAGAATGCTACCTCTGGGTGTTAGATTTTACTATTTTCCCAAGTAAAATAAAGAAAACTTTTGGAAATAGTGAGCCCATTTCTTAAACATTCAGTTAAATAAACTTCCATGTGAAAATACTCAAAATGAAATATATAAGAAAATATTTTCTCTCACAAAATATTCTGAGAATTTGTATCATCAAAATACGAAAACAAAGTCCAACTATAATTACAGTATCAAAATAAAAAAATACAGTCTAGTTACATTTGCATCATTCAAAACAAGATGAAGAGCAATAGATCTACTCCATAATTATATCAAAAAGTGGAAAATATATGACATTTCAAAATAACATGATTTGCCTTATCCTTGAAGTTTCTTCGCTAGAAAGTAATTACTAAACATTTGATTCGTGAAAACCTAAAAAATGAAATAATTGGGTGAGCTCAAAAGCCTAGTGAGTCAATCCTACACATCTCTAGCATTATACAAGATCAAACTCAAAACTTGCACACATACTTTCAAATATTAGGCATTTCAAACTTTTAATTATTTGTTTTAACCTTAACCAAAATAGTAGATTACACTCCCAATATTCCTTTGTGATCTAGGATCGAAATTTGTGCATGCAATTCGGTCAAAATCAAGAAATCAAGAACATCAACATCCAAAGATAAGTGACAATCTGCCGCCAATTACTTATCCCCATGCACGCCCTCGCGGTATAGTCTAAGGAACAGTAATGCTATACAACCAATTACTAAGGCAACACTTCCGGTTACCAAATCCTGAAGACAAACCAAGTGTTGAGCAAAATATAAAGAAAGGAAGGCCTAGCGGCCAATTCTTTTTATTCCAAAAGTCTCACAGTCAAAGTTAAGGAATGCCATGCGACCAATTCCTTATTATTCCCAAGACAATGAGAATGCAATCAACACCAAGGTTCAGGAATATTTATGATGCTTTGTAGCCTATCGTATAGGTGTGCGGGATTCTTAATTATCCATTAATCCTTATTTAGTGAATCAAAGTACAATCATACAAGCTCATAACAATCAATCAATATGATAGTTGAAACAAAATATTGAAATACCAATATACGAAAATCTTGATAGAAACCATGTAAAACGATAAATCATCCGGCGATCTCAATCACAACAAACAATCCATTCAATTTAAACGATATCAATGCATACGTATCAATTTCCTCTACTAATACACATCATGTTTCAAGTGTGATGCTTGCATATTACTAAAGAGAAAGGATATCCCTCTCACCTGAGCATGTCAAGAATTCTATCAAAACACCGTTCAATGATGAAATCTATAATCGTCACTTTTCAAATTTTCCAAATTTCACCTTTCGAATTTCCAACACTTCACTATATGTTACTCACAGTTAATATCATTCATATGACATTTGAACTAATTCCATTACCCAATGTCCAACAAAATGACTTCAATAACTCAATTCAATCAGTTTCTTTCACAAAAACCCATTGAGCTAGATTTCAGCTCACAAATTATTCTCTAAACCAAGATTAAATGAGAACTAATGTGAAAATAAAAAATGAAACAATTTACAACTTTAATTGAGAAAGAAATTTAGTGTTTCTTCATACTTTATGAGTTCTCAGTCACAAGACCTATCCTTTTCTCTCAATAGACAAAGAGTTTGAGATTGAAATCTAAACCAATGATCAATTAAAGATTAAATAAGTAGAATGATTTAAGCTCTTACCTTGAACTTCCAATTTCCTGGGCACTTTGCTTCAGAAAGCTCTCCTTTGAGTTTCAAAATCGTCTCCCCTATGTTTAGAATGAACAAAAAGTGACAATGACGACCTTTAAGTCAGCCAACATATATATATATATCGTGCAGGACCGCGATCGGCAAGTGAGGACCTCGGTCAGCGGTCAAATTTTTTGCAAAATTTTTAGGTTTTGTGATTGTGGACCGCGGTCGACCTTGTATGGACTGCGGTCGATAGTGAGACCATACTTTTCTAAATGATTTCGCTTCACTATGATTGCAGTCTTTCGAGTCTTCTCTTTTTTGATTATTTTTGAGTTTCTAAGCCATTAATTTAATTTATATGATTTGATATTGATTTAAGGCACACAAATACACATTGAAAACATGTTTTCTTTAAAATTTTCATATTTAATTGAAATTCTTTAAATTTAATTTTGATGTGGACGCATTACAATGTTTTGGGTTATTACAATCTACCATCCTTAAAAGAAATTTCGCCGTCAAAATTCAAATAGAACATATCTGTCCAATGTGTTCTACCAAGAGTTCTTAGAGAAAAGTTTCGGGAACTTCTCCTTTATTTTACTCTCCAATGCCTAGGTTGCTTCCTTTAGGTTATGATGCTTCCATAGAACTTTTACTAAAGGGATGTCTTTAGTCTTAAGGCTTTGCATCTTACGATCCAAGATCCGAATAGTCAGTTCCTAGTAAGTCTCATTGCCTTGAAGTGCAATATCTTGCCATTGAATGATATGTGAAGGATCTGGCTAGTACTTCCAAAGCATCGAGACATGGAACACATTATAAATTGCAAATAATTGATTCGAAAGATCCTGTTAGTAAGCACATTCACCAATCCGTTTGAGTATCTCAAATGTACCAATGAATCTAGCTGCTAGCTTACCCTTGGCTCCAAACCTTCTTATTCCCTTCTGTGGACTTATCTTCAGGAACACTCTATCTCTTAGTTGGAACTATAAGGGATTTCTTCTTTTGTCAGAGTAGCTTTTCTACCTACTTTGAGAAGTTCCTAGCCTCTTTTGAATCTTCTTAATCTGTGAGTTCATCTCTTCAATCATATCAGGTCCAGTGAGCACATGATCTTCCAGTCCTACCCAGTAGGATTGTGATCTACAGGGTCTTCCATCGAACGTTTTGAATGGAGCCATTTGAATACTCACTTGATAGTTGTTATAATAGGCGAATTCAGCTAAATATTAGTATTTTCTCCAATTGCCCTTGAAATCTAGAGCACATGCTCTCAACATATCTTCTAACACCTATATAACCCTCTTCGATTGTCCATCCGTTTGTGGGTGAAATGTTGTGTTCATAGTGATTTTGTTTTTCAATTCCTTTTGCAAACTCGACCAGAATTTAGAAGTAAATCTGGCATCTCTATCTGATACAATTGTCTTTGGGATTCCATGTAGTCTCACTATTTCTCTAATATATAGTTTACCCAACTTACTCACTTCATCAGTAGATTATATAGGCAAGAAGTAAGCTACTTTCGTTGATCAATCTACTATCGCCCAAATGGTGTCTTCACCTTTTTTATTTCTCTGAAGGCCACTCACAAAATCTATGGTTATATTATCCCACTTCCATTCTAGTATTGGAAGCGGTTGTAATAATCCAGATGGCTTTCTACGCTCGACCTTCACCTGTCGGCATGTAAGACATCAGGAGACATACTTTGCAATGTCTTTCTTCATACCTTTCCACCAAGAAGTCTTCCTTAAATTCTGATACATTTTATCACCACCTGGATGCAATGTGTACTTTGTCAAATGTGCTTCATCTAGTATGGTTTCCTTGATCCCTTCTGTATTAAGCAAACATAGCCTATCTCCTAGCCACAATGCACGCTCTGCATCCATTCTAAAATTTATATGTTTGCCTTGCCAGATAACATCAATCAGATTTTCTATCCTCTTATCATTGTTCTGCTCATTTCTAATCTAGTGTATAATATCCGGCTAGCTAATCATCGCATAGAGAAATGCTTGTTTTTCGTTAGTGGCTATACCCAGGTTATATGTACTGATCAGCTAATATATTTGTGCTCTTCCTTAATCCTCCTGGCTAAATTTTCTACTGAGTGCATCTGCCACGATGTTAGCCTTGTTAGGATGATAGTACAACTCAAAATCATAGTCCTTCAGGAACTCTAACAATCATCTCTGTCGTAGATTGAGTTCCTTCTGGGTATAGATATATTTGAGGCTTTTATGATTAGAGTATAGATCAAAGTTCTCTCCATAGAGATAATACCTCCAGATATTTAATGCAAACACGATCGCTGCAAGCTCAAGATCGTGTATGGTATAATTCTATTCATGTGGCATTAGCAGTCGGGAAGCATATACCACAGGGTGTTCTTCTTGCATCAGCACTACACCCAAACCATTAAACGATGCATCTTGTATATAAGGTGTATCTTACTCTTGTGTAGGAGTAATCAAGACTAGTGTCGTTGACAATCTCCTCTTCAATTCCTGGAATGATGCCTCGCACTGATTATCCCAAATGAACTTTTCTCCTTCCTTGGTTAGCTTTGTCAGTGGACTAGCTATTTTCAAGAAATCCTTAATAAATCTATAGTAGTATTCAGCCAATCCAAGAAAACTTCTGATCTAAGTTATTATTGTTGGTTGTTTCCAATTAGCCACCACTTCCACTTTCTCTAGATCCACTGAAATGCCTTCTATTGAGACAACATGGCCAAGAAATTTCACTTTCTGCATCCAGAATTCACTTTTGCTAAATTTAGCATACAACTTATTCTGTCTAAGCGTTTCCAGTACCATGTGCAAGTATCTTTCATGCTCAGCATCTGACCTAGAATAATATTAGGATGTCATCCACAAAAACAACAATGAATTGATCCAGGTATTGGCTAAAGACCCTATTCATTAGACCCATAAACGTAGCCAGAGCATTTGTTAGTCTGAATGGCATCACTATGAATTCCAAGTGCCCATAAAGAGTTTCGAAAGTTGTCTTCGATATGTCTGACTCACGAATCCTTAAGTGATGGTACCCTGATCTTAGATCTATCTTTGAAAACTGTGAGGCTCCCTCAACTGGTCAAAGAGATCATAAATTCTTGGTAGAGGGTACTTATTCTTTATTGTAACCTAATTTAGCTTCTTGTAATTCACACATAATCTCATGGATCCATCTTTCTTCTTTACAAATAGGACTGGAACTCCCCATGACAATTCACTTGGTCTAATGAAACCCTTTACTAGCATTTCATCCAATTGAGTCTTTAGCTCAACCAATTCTACTGGTGCCATCCTATAAGGTAGAATGGCTATGGAGTTTGTACCCAGATATACTTCGATCTTAAACTCTATTTGCCTATATGGTGGAAGTCCAGGCAATTCATCCAGAAATACATCTTCATAGTCTCACACCACTAGGATCTACAATATATCCTTGGATTTTGCCACATCATCATCCTCTAACTGTCAGCAGTCTTCCTTCTGCTGGATAGCATATAGTGATGCTAATGTCGAACTTCTAGGCAATTTCTTCATATCTCCTTCTATCTTCACAACTTCCCCGGATGGTAGCTTTATTGTAACTCTTTGTCTTTGGCAATTGATTATAGCCTGATATTGGGTCAACCAATCCATTCCCAATATCACGTCGTATCTGCCAAAACGAAGTACATAGAGGTCTACTACCATTCTTCTATTTTCAAAAGTGAGTTCACACCTACAATGTCTTCTTGAACTTATTATGTTCCTTACTAGAATAGACACTTCTAATGATGTAACCAAAGGATCTGGACTAACTTCAATCTATCTACAACCTCTTCTGAAAGGAATGACCTAGTAGCACCTAAGTCAAATAATACTTGCACTGTAGCCCCAAATAATAAGAATATACCTTCTACAGCCAGGGTAGGATCTATACTGCTGCCTGTTGCATAGAGGCTGGCCTGATTCTATTGCTGTGTCTGAGGCTTTCGCTGCGATCTTTCAGTTTGAGTTCGAATCTGATGTGCTGGTTGAGATACTATGGTTATTTCTTTATTGGGGCAATCTCTGGCAAAGTGCCCTTCTTGGTTGCAAACGCAGCATAAACCTTTCTTTCAGGCTAGCTCCTGTTGTTTACAGATGTTTCTAACTGATCTAGCTTATCTTCTCTGACATTACTTAGAAGTTTGTGCTTGTCTCTGGTTCTGAGGTGCTAACTGTAACATCTGGAAAAGTTCATATGAAATATTGAATTTTAATTTAGAAAATTATACAGAATTGACAGATGAAAAATTTGGTAAGTCACAATTTAGCCAAATAAGGAATAAAATCAATTTAATGGATTTTTTTGGAAGAAAACATATGAATATAATGTGTATTACGGGATATCATAGCCAAAAATATAAGGATATGTGCAATTTTTTATGAAAACAAGATTAGAAAGTCAATTGGGATCAAGATTTGGCAAAAATCCAAAAAAGAAAACAAGAAATTCGACTAAAAAATAAAAAAAATAATCTTAAAACACATCCAACAGCTACAAGCCGTAGATCTAAATCAGATCTCACGATTCGATGGCCACGATTAGATCGGAAACAATGCCCGGATGCACCGAATCATCAAGATCAAACGACCACGATCGAATCCATCAAATGCAATGTGCACAATGCAAGCACAAAAATGAAATTTCGAAATTGAACACTGTGCTCAAGGTTGATCATGCACCCAGGATTTGTTTCATTGATTGCGAACGAAGATCGAGTGCTGCGCTCGAGGTCGATTTGACGATCCAGATGCATTTCGTTAATCACGAACGAGATCCGCACATCATGATTGAGGTTCATCCGACGATCCAGGCAAGTTTTGTTGATTGCGAAAGAGATGCGCGTGCTGCACTCAAGGACAATCCAAGCGTCCAGATTAAAATTGTGTTCGGTAATCGCGATTGAGATCCGCACATCATGATTGAGGACGATCAGAAGCGCTTTCGTTAATCACGAACGAAATTTGAGTGCAAAACTCGAGGATGATCTAAGTGCTGAGATTTTAGGCTCCAATTTCATTGATCGATCCGAGATCAATCCGACAGCCTAGATCGTTATTCTGAAACTAAAAACAAAAATTGCAGAAAAATCACAAAAAGTCAAAAAAAAAATGGCTTCTAAAATTTGAAAATTTATTTCTAAATTTCAAAAATAATTGAAAAATATTCATTTTTTCTCAAAATTAGAAAGTACAAAATTAAAGAGAGTTTAGGTGTTTTACTCCAAGAAAAACTCAAAAGTTTCTATTTTTCTCCTTTTGAAAACCTATATAAATCCCCATAGGCTCTCAATTCCCTCATTCCATAAATAAGAGTTGAAATTGCCTCTTATTTTTTCTAAGCCTTCTTCTTGGTACGTCTTCCCATCTTTACTTCCTCTTAATGGTTTGTGAGAAGTTTTTCTCTCAAATTAGGGAATTAAGTTGGGCAACCTTCATTGGCACTAGTACATGGGGGAATTGCTACCAAAATTTTGGAAGAAAGCGTCCCAAGGTAGAAGTGATTTCTAGAACACCCTTCTGTTCTTATTTAAATTTATGCCATACTCATCGCTTGTATGTTTTTCACTAAAATCAAAGATTTTCAATTTCAATTCTAGAATTGTAAAATTTATTTTAGTATTTCAATTTTATTCATGTTTGAGCAATCATATCATCCATGCCATGTTAGTATCATGCTTAGGCTTTTAAATTAAAGTATGATGCATGTTTTATGAGTGTTTCATGAATTGACTGTGTATATTCTGAATTTTAGTTTGATTTCATATTTTGAAGTTTATTTTATGAGATCATGATATGAGAATTAATCTAAGACGATGGTAACAATAACCACGTACCATCATAGTGGTCAAGGCGACACTATGGATGTTCTTTTCATATGAGTTAGGTCATATGGTTTTTCAGACCTAAGTACTTGAGAGTCGTGTACCACATTACCTTGTGGGTCACCATGTATAACGGGTTGATGCCAACATGTGCCACTAATGGGTTGATGTCGAGTGGGCCCTATTTACTTAGTTAAGAGCATCAAGGGATTAAAGGCCCTTTTGGTCTGAGACTCGACTTGAAAAAATTGTTGTTTGAAATGCCTAATAATTTCAAGTGTTTGAATTATGATTGTGTTATGAGTTTGAATATGAAAGATGGTTGTTCGAAAAGGATCCGCTAGGATATGTGCTCACTCCTTTTCTTATTTTTCAAGAACATGAAACCCATGGAGCAGTTGAATATGGATAGTTCATAGATAATGTCTACCTTATTATATATTTTTTTTAATTTTCAAGGGCATCTTGCCCAAAGTTTTTATGCTTTTCTACTGAAAAGTATTTTGAAGACTTCTAATGTAACAATAAGTTCTTTTTGAAAGGTCTAGTACTTTCAATTATTCTTTCTATTATGAAATAGTTTGAATTTCTTTATCTCCTTTAATTTGCCTTGATTTTATTGAAGTAAAAATTTTGTGTTCTTGAATTTTTATACAAAGGCACGAGATATTTAAAAAGGAAAGAAAGAGTGTGTGTAACTTGTAAAGTAACACTGGCCTGACCTGGCAGTTGGTTAAGTACACTGTTAAGAGAATGGTGGTCATGTACAATGTTTAAAGATACGGGGGTTAGAGTGTTACAAAGGTGGTACCAGAGCTTAGGCATTAGTTGCTAGGCCAAGAATAAAAAGTTTCCTCTGATACCAGAGCTAGGCATTAGTTGTTGGGCCAAGAATATAAAGTTTCTTCTAATACCAAAGGTGGTATCAGAACCTAGGCATTAGTTGCTGGGCCAAAAATAGAAAGATTCCTCTAATACCAAGTGTGGTATTAGAGCTCAATTATTTGAATCACTAGACTAGAATGACAAACTCAAACTTAGAATTGAATTGAATTTAGAATGTCCTACCTTTTATTTTTGAAATTGAAAAACTTTTTAGAAAGTGTTTTGAAAAAAAAGGAACTATATGTTTTGAAAATGTTTTGTTTAGATACAAAGACCAAAAGTTGAGTTGATAGTGGATAAGCCTTGTCCCCAGTTAAGTTAAAAATTGAAAGGGAGGTGGGTTATCCCGCCCTTGAAAGTGCAGTTGCTAAGCAGACTTCGGTCTCGCCACCTGATCTAGAGGTTGTCCCACCAGCTTATATAAGTAGTCGGAGTTGAAGAACATGATAAAAGAAAATTAGAAAGTGAAAAATTAGGGCAAGGAATTGATTAGAAGTCGAAAGAGATGCCAAAGGTGGTATCTTGACTATACAGAGGTTGTAAGTCAACTAGAACTGAACTGTAGGTCCAAAAAAAAGACCTTAGGTAGAAACGGGTGTAGTCATGGGTGGCACAGTGGATCAAAAGCATAAGACTCTAGGACATAGGCTAGAGACTGAAACTTGTGTGAAAACAAAAAATTGTTTGATCAGGACACGAGACCGGGAAACTTCTATAATTATCGGGTTCTTTGTAGTATGGGATGCATAGGAATTTGAGGTTATGAAGGAAGCCTAGACTTAGAGAATGATGGACCATGTGTGGTGAATGATTGCTAACTCTGGCAGAACGGGTTTCTCTATGCTCACTAATATGGGACGGTTGAGTATAGTGGGCTCGAAAACCTTAGTTATCGAGCAATTTGTGAAATTTCTTGGGTGCAGCTCTGTTCTGAGTGAAAGCCTAAGTGGAAGGGGTAAAGTGGTGTGGGACACTTGAACCTGAAAGCTTAGGTGGAAGCTTGGGACCTTGCCGTGCTAGCTTGATGGTATGATTGTATGATATGCACGTTGTAATGTTTATTTGCTTTAAAACCAAATCCTGTACCCATGGATGAAGAGAACCTAGAAGAAAGACTTTAGGCCACCAAACAAATTGAGAACCTAGAAACATAAATCTAGAGCCATGATAGTACGAATAATTGACACATACTGACACTTTGCTCAATTTTACAAGTAAATGGCTGGAGCTAGGAGGTACGTAACTCAATCCACCACCTCTGAGGAGATTGAACAACAACAACAACAACTGCCTACTGGGTGGAGGCACAGATGGAAGCCATGATAAATAAAATGTCATAGAGGGTACTAGATCAACCGAGAAGGATACTTCCACAGATAATCCCTCAGGTGGCTCCTTAGCCTCAACCACCTAAACCTATTCCAGTCCAAGTCCCAACACCAGTACCTCAAGAACATCAAAGGAATGGAGAGGACTTGGAAGATGAAAGACAGAAGAAGATGCTACTAGATTTGCAAAAGCTTCACCCTCCCTCATTCGATGGAACTACTAACTGCATCTTTGCTAATCACTGGTACCAGGAGATGGATGGAGTTCTTGAAAGACTATGATTTTCAACTACACTACCATCTGTGGAAGGCCAATGTATCGGCTGATGCTTTGAGTAGGAAGTTCAACAAACAGGAAGAAGAAAAAGGCTAGATGTACCAATTGATTGAAGATTTTAGGTTGGGTGTAAACCTTAACGAAAAAGAAGCCTATCTTTACAATATGTCTTGCCAATCGGACCTATTACATATGATCAGGGCTGAATAGAAGCAAGACAAGTGGCTTGCTCAACTAATTGAAGGAGTCATGCAAGGAAAACATATTGATTTCAGGATGGATGCTGAAAACATCTTTAGACTTGGGGAAAGGATATATGTACCTCAACACAGACAGGGCAAGCAGGTCATAATTGATGAAGCTCATCAAACTAAGTATACCATGCACCCTGGTGGGGATAAGATGTACCAGAACCTCAAGAAAACCTACTGGTGGATAGGAATGAATAGGGACATAGCTAAATACATATCTAAGTGCTTAACATGACAACAAGTGAAAGCAGAACAGCGGAAACCCTCTGGATTGTGACAACCACTTTCGATCCCTGAATGGAAGTGGGATAACATTACCATGGACTTCATCAATGGTTTACCCAGAAAACAAAGAGGAGAACATACCATTTTGGTGATAGTGGATCATCTCACCAAAGTGGCCCACTTCTTGCTAATCAGATCCACAGACCAAGTTAGCAAGTTCGGAGAAATCTATGTGAAAGAAATCGTCAGACTTCTGGTGTACCCAAGACTATCGTGTCTGATAGAGACACTCACTTTACTTTATAGTTTTGGTAGAGTTTCCAAAAGGAGATGGGTACTAAGCTTACTATGAGTACAACATTTCACCCTCAGATGGATGGTCAGTCTGAGAGAGTTATCTAGATTTTGGAAGATATGTTGAGGTCTTGCATTTTAGACTTCAAGGGAAATTGGAGCAAGTACTTACACTTGGCGGAGTTTGCCTATAACAACAGTTATCAGGCAAGCATAAAAATGGCTCCATTTGAGGCCCTCTATGGAAAACCCTGTAGATCACCTGTCTATTGGGCTGAACTTGAAGATCAAGTACTAACTGGGCCAGACATGGTGGAAGAAACGAAAACCAAATCAAGTTAGTACAAAGGAGACTAACTACTGCACAAAGTCATCAAAAGAGCTACGCTAACAAAAGGAGAAGACTATTAGAGTTTCAAGTTGGGGACAAAGTATTTATGAGGATCAGTCCTTAATAGGGTATCAAAAGGTTCAAATTCAAAGGGAAGTTATCTCCAAGGTTTGTCGGACCCTTTGAAATACTTAGAAGAATTGGGGAATACACTTATGAGTTGGACGTACCAAACCGAATGACTTAAACACATAATGTATTCCATGTATCCATGTTGAAGAAATACGAATGTGACCCCTCTCACATCATTCACTGGGTGGAAGTGAATATTCAAGATGATGCGGCCTACGAGGCAACAACGGTCAAAAATCCTTAACCACAAGGTAAAAAATCTAAGAACAAAGGATATCCTATTTGTTAAGGTGCTATGAAAACATCACGAGGTAGAAGAAGCCACGTGGGAACTCAAAAGCGAGATGAAGACCAACTACTTGCATCTGTTCACAAGGAATACCTAAATATGTACAAATTTCGCGGACAAAATTTTTTTAAGGAAGGTAGGTTGTAACATCTCGAAAAGTTCATATGAAATTTGAATTTTTATTTGGAATACGGAATTGATGGATGAAAATTTTGGTAAGTCTCAATTTAGCTAAATAAGGAATAAAATCAATTTAATGGATTTTTGGAAGAAAACTTATGATATAATGTGTATTATGGGATATTATAACCAAAAATAAAAGGACATGTGCAATTCTTAATTCGACTGAAAAATCAAAAAAATAAACTTAAAACACATCCAACGGCTGCAAACCGTAGATCTAAATTAGATCTCACGATCCGACGACCATGATCAGATCCACACCAATGCCTAGATGCATCGAATCATCAAGATCAAATGGCCACGATCGAATCCATCAAATCCAACGGCGCACAACGTAGGCGCAAGCGCAAAAACGAAATTGTGAAATCGAACACTATGCTCGAGGTTGATCATGTGGCTAACATTTGTTTTGTTGATCACGAACGAAGATTCGGTGCTATGCTCGAGGTTGATCCGATGATCCAGATGCATTTCGTTGATCGCGAACGAGATCCGCACACTGTGATCGATGTTCATCCAACGGTCCAGGCAAGTTTCATTGATCGTGAACAAGTTGTGCATGCAGCGCTCGAGGACAATCCAAGCGTCCACATCAAAGCCGTATTCGGTAGTCGCGATTGAGATCCACACACTGTGATCGAGGACGATCTGACGATCCGAAGTGCTTTCGTTAACCACGAACGAGATCCACGTGCGAAACTCGAGGATGACCTAAGCGTTGAGATTTGAGGCTCCGATTTTGTTCATCGATTCGAGATCAATCCGACGGCCCAGATCATTACTCCCAAATTAAATAGGAAAATTACAGAAAAATCACCAAAATTTCAAAAAAAATCTGAAAAAAAGGTTTCTAAATTCTGGAGAAAATTTGAAAAATACTCATTTTTTCTTAAAATTAGAAAGTATGAAATTAAAGAGAATTTAGGTGGCTTTAGTCCCAAAAAAACTCAAAAGTTTCTATTTTTCTCCCTTTGAAAGCCTATATAAACCCCCCTAGGCTCTCAATTCCCTCATTCCAAAAGTAAGTGTTGAAATTGCCTCTTATTCTCTCTAAGCCTTCCCGTCTTTCCTTCCTCTTAATTGTGTAAGAAGTTCTTCTCTTGAATTGGGGAATTAAGTTGGGCGATCTTCATTGGCACTAGTACGTCGAGGAATTGCTGCTAAAATTTTGGAAAAAGCGTCGCAAGTTGGAAGTGATTTCTAGAACACCCTTTTGTTCTTATTTAAATTTATGGCATACTCATTGTTTGTATGTTTTTCACTGAAATCAAAGATTTTCAATTTCAATTCTAGAATTTTAAATGTTTATTTTAGTATTTCAGTTTTGATTCATGTTTAAGCAATCATGTCATTCATGCCATGTTAGTATCATGCTTAGGCTTTTAAATCAAAGTATGATGCATGTTTTTATGAGTGTTTCATGAATTAATTGTGTATATTCTAAATTTTAGTTTGATTTCATATTCTAAAATGAGATCATGATATGAGAATTAATCTAAGACGATGGTGACAATAACCATGTACCATCATAGTGGTCAAGGCAACACTATGGATGTTCTTTTCATATGAGTTAGGTCATATGGTTTTTTAGACCTAAATACTTGAGGGTCGTGTACGATATTACCTTGTGGATCACCATGTGTAACGGATTGCTGCAGAGACATGCCATTAACGGGTTGATGCCGAGTGGGCCCTATTTACTTAGTTAAGAACATCAAGGGATTAAAGGCCCTTTTGGTCTGGGACTCGACTTGAACAAATTGTTGTTTGAAATGCCTAATGATTGAAGTGCTTGAATTATGAATGTGTTATGAGTTTGAATATGAAAGAGGGTTGTTTGAAAATGATCCACTGTGTTATGTGCTAACTCCTTCCTTTCTTATTTTTCAAGAACATGAAACCTATAGAGTAGTTGAATATGGATAGTTCTTAGATGGTTTCTACCTTATTATATTTTTTAGAATTTTTAAGGGCATGTTGCCCAAAGTTTTTATGCTTTTCTACAGAAAAGTATTTGAAGTCTTTCGTTGCAACATTTAGTTCTTTTTGAATGGTCTAGTACTTTCAATTATTCTTTCTATTATGAATAAAATAGTTTGAATTTCTTTATCTCCTTTAATTGGCCTTGATTTTATTGAAGTGAAAATTTTGTATTCTTGATTTTTTATACAAAGGCACGAGATACTGAAAAAGAAAATAACAAGTGTGTGTCACTTGTAAAGTAACACCAGCCCGACCCGCTAGTTGGTTAAGTCCACTGTCAAGAGAATGGTGGTCATGTATAATGTTTAAAGATGCGAGGGTTGGGGTGTTACACTCTCCTTCTCTCTTGACTGTTAGATCTCTTGTATAATGGTCCTACAGACTGGCTAGATCTGGTTCTTTTCTTACTCTTCCACACTTGTTTAGCCTCAGGGTCTCTCTCTATAATTTGTGCTTGCTCTATAGCTTCTTTGAAGTTAGTCAGCTTCAAGGGTGCTACGATTTTTCTAATCTCCAATTTCAATCCTTCAATGAACCTTTCGGTCTTTGTTTGTTCATCATTTACTAAATTAGGAGCAAATCTCGCTAAATTTGTGAAATTTCGTTCATATTCTGTTACAGACATCATCTTCTATGTCAATCTTACAAACTCAACCTACATTTGCTTTTTCTTAACTGTTGAGAAATAAACATCACAAGACATTGTCTTAAACTCTTCCCAAGTCAGCGTCCTTTCATCTATGGTAGGGTCATTCATAATCATTTCCCTCTAGTAATACACTAGCCCTTCCAAATGGTGTACTGCCAAAGCAACCCATCTTGGTCCTGACATTCCCAATGCATTCAAATGCTTGTTCATTTCTGTAAACCACCTATAAGTTGTTATTGGATTAATCATTCCTTCAAATGTATTGGGTTT
This sequence comes from Tinospora cordifolia, assembly GCA_030144865.1. Classification (NCBI taxonomy): domain Eukaryota; kingdom Viridiplantae; phylum Streptophyta; class Magnoliopsida; order Ranunculales; family Menispermaceae; genus Tinospora; species Tinospora cordifolia. Next base: position 36,368 of record JAJIYU010000092.1, on the reverse strand, counting down.
CAATTTTTGAAACTCAATCAGCCTTCTGTTCCTTGTCATAACCAGTTGATTTAATTGTTGGAATTGCCTCTGATGATCTGGCTTCTTGTTGTACCTGAGGTATCGGTGAAATCTAAGGTCCTGATGGTGGTTGTACCGATTGTTGCAATAGCTGTTGTTGTGCTAGCATGTAACATCTCGACAAGTTCATATGAAATTTGAATTTTTACGTAGAAAATTATAAAGAATTGACGAATGAAAATTTTGGCAAGTCATAGTTTACCCAAATGAGGAATAAAAATCAATTTAGTGGATTTTTGGAAGAAAATATATGAATATAATGTATATTGTGGTATATCATAGCCAAAAATACAAGGATATGTGCAATTTTTGGGAAAAACAAGATTGGAAAGTCAATTGGGATCGAGATTTGGCAAAAACCCTAAAAGAAAGCAATAAATTTGGCTGAAAAATCAAAAAAATATACTTAAAATAATCCAACGGTTTACGATCGATCAGCCAAAATCCAACGAATGGGATTAAAACCAAACCAAATGCCCAGGTGCATCGGATCATCAAAATCCAACGGTTAGAGATCCGCACACCACACTCGAGGATGATCGTGCGGCCAGAATCGAGTTTGTTGATCGCAAACTGAGATCCACACACTGTGATCGAGGTCCATCTGACAGTCCAGATCAAAGTCGTGTAAGTTAATCACAAACCATGTTGCGCTCGAGGACAATCGAAATACCCAAAGCGTTTTCGTTAATCCCCATCAAGATGTGCGTGCGAAACTCAAGGACAATCCAAGCGTCCAGATCAAAGCTGCGTTTGGTTGATCGCGATTCTTGATGCGATCGAGGAAATCTAACGGCTAAGATCAAAGGCTCTAATTTTTGTTGATGGATTCGAGATTAATCCGATGGCTGAGATTAAAGTATCCAAAGATTAAAACGAAAATTATAGGAAAATTACCAAAATATACCAAAAAATCCAAAAAATAGGTTTCTAGATGTGAAAATTATTTCTAAAATCCAAAAAAAATAAAAAAAATTCTAATTTTGCTCTAAAAATTACAAAGTACGAAATTAAGGAGAATTAGGGTGTTTTATTTAAAGAAAAACTCAAAACTTTCTAATTTTTTCCCTTTGAAAACCTACATAAACCACCCCCCCCCTAGGCTCTTAGTTTCCTTATTCCAAAGATAAGAGTTGAAATTGCCTCTTATCCTCTAAGCCTTCTTCTTGACACTTTTTCCCATCTTCCCTTCTTCTGTGTATGAGAAGTTCTTCTCTCGAATTGGGGAATTAAGTTGGGCGATCTTCATTGGCATTAGTACATGGGGTGAATTTCTGCCAAAATTTCAGAAAAAAAACATCACAAGGTAGAAGTGATTTCTAGAACACGCTTCTGTTCTTATATAAATTCATAGCATGCTCATTATTGTGGGTTTTTAACTGAATTCAAAGATTTTCAACTTCAGTTCTAAAATTTTAAATTTTTATTTCAATATTTTAGTTTTGATTCATGTTTGAGCAATCATATCATCCATGCCATGTTAGTATCATGATTAGGCTTTTAAATTAAAGTATGATGTATATTTTATGAGTGTTTCATGAATAGACTATGTATATTCTGCATTCTAGTTTGATTTCATATTCTGAAGTTTATTTTATGAGATCATGATATGAGAATTAACCTAAGACGATGGAGATAATAACCACGTACCATCATAGTGGTCAAGGCGACACTATGGATGTTCTTTTCATATGAGTTACGTCATACAGTTTTCAAACCTAAGTACTTGAGGGTTGTGTACAACTGGCAGGTCACCAAGTGTAATAGGTTGATGCCAAGTGGGCCCTATTTACTTAGTTAAGAGCATCAAGGGATTAAAAGCCCTTTTGGTCTAAGACTCAACTTCAACAAATTGTTGTTTGAAACGCCTAATGATTGCATGTGTTTGATCTATGATTGTGTTATGAGTTTGAATATGAAAGATGGTTGTTCGAAAAAGATCCATTGGGCTATGTGCTCACTCCTTCTTTTCTTATTTTTCAGGAATGTGGAATCCACAGAGCAGTTGAATATAGATAGTTTCTTAGAAAGTTTCTTCAGTATTATATTTTTAGAATTTTTAGGGCATGTTGCGCAAAGTTTTCATACTTTTGTACTGAAAAGTATTTTGAAGTCTTTCGTTGTAACAATAGTTACTTTTGAAGAGTTTAGTAGTTTTAATTTCTATCATAAATAAAATAGTTTGAATTTCTTTATTTCCTTTAATTTGCCTTGATTTTATTAAAGTGAAAATTTTGTATGCTTGATTTTCTATACAAAGGCACGAGATATTGAAAAAGAAAAGAACAAGTGTGTGTTACTTGTAATGTAGCACCAACCTAACCTACTATTTTGTTAAGTCCACTGTCAAGAGAATGGTGACCATGTACACTGTTTAAAGATATGGGGGTTGGGGTTTTACAAAGGTGGTATTAGAGCCTAAGCATTAGTTGCTAGGCCAAGAATAGAAAGTCTCCTCTGATACCAAGTCTGGTATCAGAGCTCAGTTATTAGAAATACTAGACTATAATGAGAAACTCAAACTTAAGGTTTCACCCTGAATTGAATTGAATTTGGAATGCCCAATCTTCTATTTTTGAAATTGAAGAACGTTTTCGAAAGTGTAATCAAGAAAGGAAATTTATGTTTTGAAATATTTTGTTTGGATACAAAGACTACACTTGAGCTAGTAGTGGGTAAGCCTTGTCCCGAATAAAGTTAAACATTGAAAGGGAGGTGGGTTATCTCACCCTAGAAAACGCAGTAGTTAAGCAGACTTTGGTCTCGCCGCCCGATCTGGAGGTTGTCCCACCAGCTTAAATGAGTCGTTGGAGTTGAAGAACATTCTAATTTTTTATAAAAGTAAATTAGAAGGTGGAAAATTAAGGCAAGGAATTGATTAGAAGTGGAAAAAGATACCAAAGGTGGTATCATGGCTAGACAAAGGTTGTAAATCAACCAGAACCGAACCTTAGGCCCAGAGAAAAGACCTTAGGTAGAAATGGGTGTGGCCATGGGTGGGACAGTGGATCAAGAGCATAAAACTCTAGGACATAGGTTAGAGACTGAAACTTGTGTGAAAACAAAAAATTGTTTGATCACGACACGAAACTGGGAAGCTTCTATAATTTTTGGTTTCTATGTAGTATGGGATGCATAGGAATTCGGGGTTATAGAGGAAGCCTGGACTCGGAGAATGATGGACCATGTGTGTTGAATGATTGATAACTCTAGCAGGACGGGTTTCTCTATGCTCGCTGGTATGGGACAGTTAAGTATAGTTGGCTTGGGAACCTTAGTTATCGAGCAATTTGCGAGATTGTTTGGGTGTGGCTCTGTTCTGAGTTAAAGCCTAAATGGAAGGGGCAGAGTAGTATGGAATACTTGAACTTGAAAGTTTAGGTTGAAGCTTGGAACCTTGCTATGCTAGCTTGATTGTATGATTCTGTTATATGCATGTTGTAATGTTTATTTGCTTTGAGACAAAATCTTGTACCCATGCACGACAAGAACTTAGAAGAAAAGCTTTAGGCCACTAAACAAATCGAGAACCTAGAAACTGAATCTAGAGTCATGATAGAATGAATATTTGAGACATACTGACACGTTGCTCAATTTTACAAGTAAATGGCTGGAGCTAGAAGGTATGTAACTCGATCCACAACCTTTGAGGAGATTGAACAATAAGAGCAGGAACTGCCTGCTGGGATGGAGGCACAGATGGAAGCCATGATAAGTGAAATGTCACAGAGGGTACTAGATCAACTGAGAAGGACACTTCCACAGATAATCCCTTAGGTGGCTCCGCAGCCTTAGGCACCTGAGCCTATTCCAATCCAAGTCCCAACACCAGTACCTTAAGAATGTCAAAGGAATTCAGAGGACCTAGAAGATGAAAAGCAGAACAAGATGCTGCTAGATTTGCAAAAGCTGCACCCTCCCTCATTTGATGGAACTGCTGACTGCATCTCTACTGATCAATGGTACTAGGAGATGGAGGAGCTACTAAATGTGCTGAAGGTGACAGGTTCACAACGAGTAGCACTAGCCACACACCATTTCAAAGTACCAGCCCGTGGATGGTGGAGGATGATGAAGATGGATCCCAACACTAATTTTGCGACCATAACCTGGGGAGAGTGTAGAGAAAAAAATTATGAGAAATTCTTTCAAAAGGAAACTCTCAGAAAGTTGAAATAAGACTTCATCAAACTCAACCAGAGGGATCTCAAGAACTGATCCAGGAAGAAATAATGAAAGCCAACAGATTTGCACAGGGTCTCAAGATTGAGATCCGAAAGGTTATCATGACATTGGGCCTCCGAACCTACAAGGAAGTTGTAGAATGGGCTTTAATCCTGGAACAAGAGCTCAACTTGGAACAAAGGTTGAGGGGAAAGAATAAGTGGAACGAAAATAGAAAGGGCCAACAGGGGACCCAGAAGAAAAGAAAATGTGGTAAGGCTCCACAGAAATAGGGGTAGAACAAAGACAAGTCAAGGGAAGAACCTTAGAGGCTGGGATTATGTTTAGTATGCAAGTAGAAGGGTCATTTGGCAAAAAATTGCCCAACTACACCTGCTCAGGATTCCCAACAGCAACAACAAAATACTTAGGGGGGAAGTCAGAATGGGCATCCTCAAGCCAAACATAATAAGAATGCCAATCAAGGGTAAAATGAAGACCGTGGTCAAAACTAGGCTAGAATGTTCGTGGTTGAGAACCAGGAAGACCATGCCCCGGCAGTAGAAGGTACGTTCATATTGTTTAATGTTGTTGTGAGACTGTTGTTTGACTCGGGTGCCTCAAAATCTTTTATCTTTAAAAGACTAATTGATAGGTTACAACTTGTGATAAAAACAACGCTTGTAACTTTGAATGTGTCCACACCAATAAGGACCATTATGACTTCAAAGAAGATGTGTAGTTGTGACCTTAGGTTTGGGATAAACTTTTAACAGTCGACCTATATACCCTACCTTTCTATGGCTATGATGTAATCTTGGGGATGGATTGGTTAGACCAATACCAGGCCTAGGTAGATTGTCCTAAGAGACGGGTAACCATAACATTACCTTCCGGGGAGATCTTTAAAATCAATGGGGATATGCGGAGACTACCAAGGAGTCCAACCCTAGCCTTGCTGAATTGATTGTAGTAGATGGATGAGTTCGAGGAACTCTCTGAAGAAGAACCTACTAACATGAAGAATATTCACGACCTAGCTATAGTTAGTGAGTACGAGGATGTATTCCTGAATGACTTACCTGGACTACCACCAGCTCGAGAGTTAGAGTTCAATATTGAACTTCACCCTGGAACTAACCCTACAACCATTCCTCCTTATAGAATAGCGCCAATATAACTAATTGAGCTAAAAATTCAACTGGATGAGCTTAGGGAAAAAGGTTTCATCAGGCTTAGTAAATCACCCTGGGGAGCCCCAATATTATTCATGAAAAAGAAGGATGGTTCCTTGCGATTTTGTGTCGACTACCAAAATTTGAATCAAACTACAATGAAGAATAAATATCCTTTACCAAGGATTTTCGACCTATTTGATCAATTACGAGGAGCTACTCATTTCTCTAAAATTGATCTTAGTCAGGATACCATCTGTTGAGGATTCGAGAGTCTAACATTCACAAAATGGCCTTTAGAACAAAATATAGACACTTTGAGTTCACTGTGATGCCCTTTGATTTGACCAATGCTGTGACTGCCTTCATGGATTTGATGAACCGAGTGTTCAGGCAGTACCATGACCAGTTCGTAGTGGTATTCATAGATGATATCCTAATCTACTCTAAGTAAGAAGTTGAGCACCTAGAACACTTGAGGATCCTACTAGAAACTCTCAGAAGAAACCAGCTATATGCTAAATTCAGTAAGTGCTAGTTCTGGATGAGGAGGGTCAAGTTCCTTGACCATGTTGTGTCAGCAAAAGACATCTCTGTAGATCTGGAGAAAGTGGAAGCTGTTATGAACTTGAAGCAACCCAAGACAGTAACAAAAATCAGATGTTTCTTGGACTTGGCAGGCTACCACAGAAGGTTCATTAAGGATTTTTCCAAGTTGGCAGAACCTATGACTAAGTTGACCAAAAATGGAGTTAAGTTCTAGTGGGATGAGAAATGTGAATGGTCATTCCAAAAACTGAAGATAAGATTGACTATGGCTCCTATTTTAGTCACCCCAACTCTTGGTGATACTTACACACTGTATACCGATGCCTCACTGTGTGGATTGTGTGCAGTCCTAATGCAAGAAAAGCAAGCCATCGCTTTTGCCTCAAGACAACTAAAGGTCCATGAGAGAAATTACCCCACTCATGACCTAGAGTTAGCAGCCATAGTGTTTGCTTTGAAAATTTGGAGACATTATTTTTATGGCAAAAAATTTGAGCTGTTTTCAGATCACAAGAGCTTGAAGTACATCTACACCCGGAAGGAGTTGAACCTCAGGTAACAGAGATGGATGGAATTCTCGAAAGAATATGATTTTGAACTACACTACCATCCGGGGAAGGCTAATGTAGTGGTTAATGCTTTGAGTAGGGAGTTCAACAAACAAGAAGAAAAAAAAAGGCCAGATGTACCACTTGATTTAAGATTTTAGGTTGGGTGTAAACCTTAATGAGAAAGAAGCCTATCTTTACAATATGTCTTGCCAACCGGACCTATTACATCAAATTAGGGATGAATAGAAGAAGACAAGGGGCTTGCTCAATTAATTGAAGGAGTCATGCAAGGAAACTATACAAACTTCAGGATTAATACTGAAAACCTCCTAAAGCTCGAGGAAAGGATATGTGTACCTCAGGAAGGACAAAAGAAGCAAATTATTCTTGATGAAGCTCATTAGACTAAGTATATCATGCACCCTGGTGGGGATAAGATGTACTAGAACCTCAAGAAAACCTAGTGGTGGAAGGGAATGAAAAGGGACATAGCCAAATCCGTCTCTAAGTGCTTAACATGCCAACAAGTGAAAGCAGAACATCAAAAACCCTCTGGAATGGTACAACCACTCCCTATCCCTGAATGAAAGTGGGATAACATTGCGATGGACTTCGTTAGTGGTTTATCCAGAAACCAAAAAGGACAAGACACAGTTTGCATGATAGTGGATCGTCTAACCAAAGTGGCTCACTTCTTGCTAATCAAATCCATAGACCAAGTCAGCAAGTTGGGAGAAATCTAAGTGAAATAAATCGTCAGACTTCATGGTGTATTGAAGACTATCGTGTCTGACAGAGACTCTCGCTTGCCTTCACAGTTCTGGCAGAGTCTCCAGAAGGAGATGGGTACTAAACTCACCATGAGTACAACATTTCACCCTCAGACAAATGGTCAGTCTGAGAGAGTTATCAAGATTTTGGAAGATATGTTGAGGTCTTGCCTTTTAGACTTCAAGGGGAATTGGAGCAAGTACTTACACTTGGCAAAGTTTGCCTATAACAACAGTTACCAAGCAAGCATAAAAATGGTTCCATTCGAAGCTCTCTATGGAAAACCCTATGGATCACCTACTTATTGGGCTGAAGTTGAAGATCAAGTATTAACTGGGCCAGACATAGTGGAAGAAACAAGCAACCAAGTCAGGTTAATACAAAAGAAACTGACTACTGCACTGAACCATCAAAAGAACTATGCTGACAAAACGAGAAGACCATTAAAGTTTGAAGTTGGAGACAAAGTTTTTCTGAGGATCAATCCTCAGAAGGGTATCAAAAGGTTCAAATTTAAAGGGAAGTTATCTCCAAGGTTCGTCGGACCCTTTGAAATACTTATAAGAATTGGGAAATGTGTTTATGAGTTAGACCTACCAAATCGGATGACTTCAGCACATAACGTATTCCATGTATCCATGTTAAGGAAAACTGAACCTGACCCCTCTCACATCATTTACTGGGAGGAAGTGAATATTCAAGATGATGCTACCTACGAGGAAACAATAATTAGAATCCTTGACGACAAGGTACAAAATCTAAGAACAAAGGATATCCCATTAGCGAAGGTACTGTGGAAACATCACGGGGTAGAAGAAGCCACATAGGAACTCGAAAGTGAGATGAAGACTAAGTACCCGCATCTATTCACAAGGAATACCTAGATATGTACAAATTTCGAGGGCAAAATTTTTCTAAGGAGGGTAGGCTGTAACATCTCGAAAAGTGCATATGAAATTTGAATTTTTACTTAGAAAATTATACGGAATTGATGAATGAAAATTTTGGCAAGTTATAGTTTACCCAAATGAAGGATAAAAATCAATTTAATAGATTTTTGGAAGAAAATATATGAATATAATGTATATTATGGGATATCATAGCCAAAAATACAAGGATATGTATAATTTTTGAGGAAAACAAGTTTAAAAAGTCAATTGATTTGGCCAAAATCCGAGAAGAAAGCAAGAAATTCGGCTGAAAAAAAAACTTAAAATTCATCCAATGAACTATGATTGATTTGTCAAAATCCAACGAACAGGATTAAAACCAAACCAAATGACCGAGTACACTGGATCATCAAACTCCAACAACCAAAGATCCGCACACCGCACTCGAGGATGTTCGTGCGGCCAGAATCAAGTTCGTTGATCGCGAGCTAAGATTCGCACACCATGATCGAGGTTCATCCAACGGTCCAAATCAAAGCCGTGTAAGTTAATCACGAACCGTGCCACGCTCGAGGACAATCTAACGATCAGAAGCATTTTCCTTAATCATGATCGAGATGCGCGTGCAAAACTCGAGGACAGTCCAAGCGTCCATATCAAAGCCACGTTTGGTTGATCGCGATCGTTGATGCGCTTGAGGAAATCCAATAGCTAAGATCAAAGGCTCCAATTTTCGTTGATGGATCCAAGATTAATTCGACGAACGAGATTAAAGTATCTGAAAATTAAAACCAAAATTACAGGAAAATTACCGAAAAATCATGAAAAATCCAAAAGAATTAAAAAAATTGTTTCTAAATCTGAAAATTATTTTTAAAATTCAAAAAAAATTTGAAAAATACTCATTTTGCTCAAAAAATTAGAAAGTACAAAATGAAGGAGAATTAGGATGTTTTATTCAAAGAAAAACTCAAAACTTTCTAATTTTCTACATAAACCCCCCTAGGCTCTTAATTTCTTTGTTCCAAAGATAAGAGTTGAAATTGCCTCTTATTCTCGAAGCCTTCTTCTTGACACCTTTTCCCATCTTCCCTTCATGTGTGTATGAGAAGTTCTTCTCTCGAATTGGGGAATTAAGTTGGGCGATCTTCATTGGCATTAGTACGTGGGGGGAATTGCTGCCAAATTTTAGAAGAAAGAATCACAAGGTGGAAGTGATTTCTAGAACACCCTTCTGTTCTTATATAAATTCATGGCATCCTCATTGTTGTGTGTTTTTCACTGAATTCAAAGATTTTCAACTTCAGTTCTAAAATTTTAAATGTTTATTTCAGTATTTCAGTTTTGATTCATATTTGAGTAATCATATCATCCATGCCATGTTAGTATCATGCTTAGGCTTTTAAATTAAAGTATGATGTATGTTTTATGAGTGTTTCATGAATAGACTATGTATATTCTGAATTTTAGTTTGATTTCATATTCTGAAGTTTATTTTATGAGATCATGATATGAGAATTAATCTAAGACGATGGAGATAATAACCACGTACCATCATAGTGGTCAAGGCAACACTATGGATGTTCTTTTCGTATGAGTTAGGTCATATGATTTTCATACCTAATTACTTGAGGGTCGTGTACCACTGGCGGGTCACCATGTGTAACGGGTTGATGCCGACACACGCCTCTAATAGGTTGATGCCGATTGGGCCCTATTTACTTAGTTAAGAACATCAAGAGATTAAAGGCCCTTTTGGTCTGAGACTCGACTTGAACAAATTGTTGTTTGAAATGCCTAATGATTACATGTGTTTGAATTATGATTGTGTTATGAGTATGAAAATTAAAGATGGTTGTTCGAAAAGGATCCACTGGGCTATGTGCTCATTCCTTCGTTTCTTATTTTTTAGGAACATGGAATTCATAGAGAAGTTGAATATAGATAGTTTCTTAGAAAGTTTCTTCAGTATTATATTTTTAGAATTTTTAGGGCATGTTGCCCAAAGTTTTTATGCTTTTGTACTGAAAAAGTAGTTTGAAGTCTTCTGCTGTAACTATTAGTTCTTTTTGAAGAGTTTAGTACTTTCAATGTCTATTATGAATAAAATAGTTTGAATTTCTTTATCTCTTTTAATTCGCCTTGATTTTATTGAAAATTTCTGTATTCCTGAATTATATAAAAAGGTATGAGATATTGAAAAAGAAAAGAACCAATGTGTGTCCCTTATAATGTAGCACCAGCTCGACCCGCCATTTTGTTAAGTCAATCGTCAAGAGAACGGTAGCCATGTACACTATTTAAAAATATGGGACTTGGGGTTTTACATAGCACTAGTAGCTGTGATAACTACAATGTTTTCACTTGTTCTGCCACTCAAGGAGTGATCTTTATCACTATTCTAGGACAAATCTCTGCTATCATCTCCTAAGCAATCTCCGTTATCATCTCCAGAGTCATCATTGTTCTTCCCAATGCACGTGCTACTACTGGAGTGCCTTACCTTTTTTGTGCTGGTGCTTCTTCTTCTCTGTGCACAAGCTCATAACTATTCTCTCCTCGAGCCATTCCTCATCACAGTCATTCTCTTGGCATTATCTGCAATTAAAAACCTAATTCAGTATCCAATAGTTTAATTTGATTGTAGCAAAACATCTAAGAATTGCAAATCAAATTTTGGATTCCAAACTTGCAGTAATAGCCAGTTAATTTCCCCACCTAAGGTTTTAACTCGTTTCATGCTACTGTGACTCTAGATAGATAGTTTATAAGTTCTCGATATGTCTTTGTAGCCTAGGGGTTTATGTTTCTAAGTCGACAACATTTTGTTTGTTTCTGGGTGCAGGAGTTTGGGTAATATACTAAAATATAGTTTTACTACATATATTGCAACCAATCATACAACCAAACACACAATGCATGCTAGCATAATGAAATTCCAAGCTTCTAGGTCTGGGCACCCCATCTTACCTTCGCCCTTCCACACAGACTTTCACTTGAAAATCCCATTAAACCCATTACAATTGCGCAAATGTCTCGACTTCCACAGCTACCACATCCTACTATGTTGATCAGGTATAATAGAACATGTGCCTTCGTGAATGGATTCCTTGGCTTCACAAGACCCACAATGCCTGACCGCCCTATACCAGCCAAACAGAGCAAGTACATACTTTACGAGAGACATGAACATTTACCAAACATGGTCTATTATTCTTCAAATCTAGGATTCCTCCACACCCTCAAATCCCTATGCACCCCATCCTGCATAGAGACTAGAGGTACAGAATCCTCCTAAACTTGCTACCTGACCAAACAAGTGGGCGTTCAATCATGTTATCAGTCTCTAACCTATGCCCTAATGTCTTTTACTTTAGAATCACTATGCCACCAAGGCATCATCCGGTTAATCTAAACTTTATTCTAAACTTTTTCCAATGAAAAACCATTTTCCAGTGAAAATCAAAACCCAGTAAAAGACATTTTTCAGTGAAAAACAACTGAATCATTTGAAATCTCCTGGAGTGACTCCAGTGATAACACTATGCAACCTATTACAATTAATTCGGATGGGACTCTAGTAGCTTAGTGCACCCTACTACTGAGATCAACTTTCCCAGAGAGCTACAACCGAGCTCTGGTAACATATTTGTAACACCCCGACCTTAGTTCCAGACTCCCTAAAATAGAGTTCATTGGGTTACCATCCCCTAATGATTGAAACGCTACCTCTGGGTTTTAGATTCTAATATTTTCCGAAGTAAAATAGAGAAAAATTTCTGAAATAGTGAGCCCATTTCATAAACATTCAGTTAAATAAACATCCATGTGAAAATACTCAAAATGATATATAAGAAAATATTTTCTCTCATAAAATATACTAGGAATTTGTATCGTCAAAATATGAAAACAAAGTCCAACTATAATTACACTATCAAAATATGAAAATATAGTCTGCTTACATTTGCATCACCAAAAAAAAATGAAGAGCAATAGTTATGTTATGTAATTACATCAAAAAGTGGAAAATATACGACATTTCGAAATAACATGAATTGCGCCGCCCTCGAAGTTTCTTTGCTAGAAAGTAATGACTAAACATTTGATTTGTGAAAACCTAAAAAATAAAATGATTGGGTGAGCTCGAAAGCCAATGAGTCAATCCTACACATCTTTAGCATTATACAATATCAAACTCAAAACATGCACACGCGTTCAAACATTAAGCATTTCAAACATTTAATTATTTGTTGTAACCTAAACTAGAAGAGCTGATTAGACTCCCAATATTCCCTTGTGATCCAAGATGGAAATTTGTGCATGCAATTTGGTCAAAATCAAGAAATCAAGAACATCAATATCCAAAGATAAGTGACGCTCTATAGCTAATTACTTATCCCCATGCACATAATGTGAATCACAGTCTAAGGAATAGTAATGCTATACAACCAATTACTAAGGCAACGCTCTGCAACCAGTTACCAAATCCTGAAGATAAACCAAGTGTCGAGCAAAATATAAGGAAAGGAACGCCTAGTGGTTGATTCCTTTTATTCCAAAAATCTCACAGTCAAAGGTAAGGAATACCATGCAGCCAATTCATTATTATTCCCTAGACCATGAGAATGCCATAAACACAAAGGGTCAGGAATATTTAAGACGCTTCGCAGCCTATCGTACAAGTGTGTGGGATTCTTATTTATCCATTAATCTTTATTTAGTGAAGCAAAGTCAATCATACGAGCTCATAACAATCAATCAATATGATAGTTTAAACAAAATACTAAAATATCAATATATGAAAATCTCGATAGAAACCATGTAAAACGATAAATCATCTAGCAATCTCAATCATAGCAAACAATCCATTCAATTTAAACTATATCAATGCATACATATCAATTTCTTATACTAATACACATCATGCTTCAAGTGTGATGATTGCATATTACTAAAAAACAAGGATATCCCTCTCACCTAAGTGTATCGAGAATTTCGTTAAGCTCTCTTATCACCAAAACACCATTCGATAATGAAATCTATAATCGTAACTTTTCAAATTTTCCAAATTTTACCTTTCGAATTTCCAACACTTCACTATCTATTATTCATAGTTAATATCATTCATAAGCCATTTGAACTAATTCCACGACCCAACATCCAACAAAATAACTCCAATAACTCAATTCAATCAGATTCTTTCACAAAAACCCGTTGACCCAGATTTCAGCTCACAAATTGTTCTCTAAACCAATATTAAATGAGAACTAATGTGAAAATCAACAATGAAATGATTTACAACATTAACTAAGAAAGAAATTTAGTGTTTCTTCATTCTTTATGAGTTCTCAATCACAAGACCTATCATTTTCTCTCAATTGACAAAGAGTCTGAGATTGAAATCTAAGCTCTTACCTCGAACTTCCAATTTCTTGGCCACTTGGGTTCAGAAAGCTCTCCTTTGAGTTTCAAAATCGTCTCCCCTGCGTTACAACGAACAAAAAGTGAAAATGACGAGCTTTAAGTCGGCCAACATATATATATATATATTGCGCACGGACTGCAGTCGACAAGTGAGGACCTCGGTCAGCAGTCAATTTTTTGCAAAATATTCAGGTTTTGCAACTTTGGACCACAGTCGACCTTGTATGGACCGTGGTCGACACTACGACCTAACTTTTCTGAATGGTTTCCCTTCACTATGACTGCAGTCTTTCGAGCCTTCTCTTTTTTTTCTTTATTTTTGAGTTTCTAAGCCATGAATTTAATTTATATGATTTTATATTGATTTAATGCATACAAATACACATTCAAAACATGTTTTCTTTTAAATTTTCATATTTAATTGAAATTCTTTAAATTTAATTTTGACGTGGACACATTAGACATACGACTTCTAACTTCCAACTGAATCTGCCAAAGTGTTTTCGACAAGTTTGGGTCATTCCATCTAAGTGAATCTCTACTCATCCACATCTGAAACACCACAAAGAAGGAAAATAGATCATGGGTACCCAATTAAACTAAAAGAAGAATAAAATAACATAAACACAAAATGCCTTAATTAAGATTTAACCAGTTTCGATTGGTTTTAAGATTTGTATTCATTGTTCCTTGGCAATAGTGTCAAACATTTGGTGATCACTACAAGTGTACATGATATTAATAGTAATATATAGTAAGAAATCGAAGTATCATCCTTAGATAACATTATATGGGATAATAAACTCAAATCCCTTCCTAATTTTTGTATCAATTTTATTAAGGCTTAAAATCATATATGAATATTGGTAACTAAATTAAATCAAAAGCAATGAATATTGGTTTTAAAAATACATTAATCAAGCTTTCTAGGATTGTAAATCATTTTGTGATCGCCTTTACTTCTTATTTCAATTAATCTAATTCTTAATTTTGTTGGTTATAGCACTTGTCATTAAAACCCTCTCCTGAGGTGTCTTAATACCTATTTGTTTCATTCCCTAATACCCCCTCCCGAGACGTATAGTTAACAAACTAATGGATTAAAATCCTAATTCCCGTGCAACCTCCTATAACATCAGTAACTTCTTGGTCAATTAATTCTCTTATGTTCTCCTATGTTTATATTTTTATTATCAAACTATTTAACCTCTCTCTCGAGTTAGTTTAAAGGTCTTTGATCATTCTATCTATGGCCAGTAAATAAAGAGCACTAAACCCACAATATAGAAAACAAGCCTCAGAATGGATTAATCAAAACTCATAATTAAAGGTTCCTACAATCCAATTTACATCCTATAAATTAAAAGAACTTAGTCTGACATTATATAGAGTTCACAACACAAAGAATTAAACAAAGTACAAATCATACTCAAAACTTGATCTCGTTTGTCGTCTTCTCCTTCCTCTTTGCTCTCGTTCTTACTTTGGCCGTTAATACAAATAAAACCAACTATCTTCACTCTAATACTATGTTCCTATTTATATATGGCGCTTAAAAAGACCTAAAACATGACTTATAAAAACCCTAACATGGTAACTTAATCGCACTACTGCATTAATGAATTGTAGTAGTGTAAATAATAAAAAATTCACAAAAATCACAACAAAATCGGGTGAAAGATTGTGTTATTGTGGTACACTACCGCGGTAATCACCCTACAACATTTTTTCTTCTCTGGTTATCGATGTAATGCTCTTCAACATTGCCACATGTTTTGGATACTTCGGTAGTTGTTCACAGTAACCTTTTGTTTGTTTTTACTCATGTTCATGATTGTATTACCGAGGTAATAAGTTGTTCTACCACAGTAATAAGTTCAAATCCTACACTCAGAACCCTTTCTCATCTTCCTCTAGTGTATTGGTTTTCATTCAACCTAAACCTGTGCAGACTGCTAAGAACCTTTCACTAATATTAAATTACAGATAGAAATGCATAAAAATAATATTGAAATTATCTAAACATGCAATTAACGTGCAATGATGCTATAAATGCTTACGTACATAATTATAAGTAAATATATTCTATTTTCTATCTTAATCAATGCAATATATATATATATATATATATATATATATATATGCAATGCAACTAACACATGCATTCAATACATGTACTTATGACATCAAAATATTATGGTAAGAAATCTATACCCTCTAGTAGCCTTAACTACCAAGATCACACATCTCAACTTTGAGTTGGATTCTTCTAACAACTGTTAAGTTCTCCCAAAGTTGCCTCCAAGATCAGTTTCTATTGTAGCAAGTTGCATCTAACCACTTTGGCACCTTGTAAATCACAATCATGAGCTTACTTTCCATTTTCTAATGATGGGAACTTGAAATACATATATCAAAGATGGGGAAGGAAGGTTTTTGTTGAGATCACTGTAAGTGTGTAAGATTGCAATAGTAATACACGGTAAATAATTAGATATTGTCCTCAAATCCCAGTCTAATTTTAGCATTAATTTTATTAAGGCTTAAAATCAAGGTTTGAATGCTTTAAACTAAAATCAAATTAAAAACAACGAGTATTGGTTTTCAAAACTAAATCAATCCATTTTCAAGAATAGTAAAATATTATGTATTCTCCCTTAGTTATTAATTTTAATTAATTTAATTCCTATTTTTGTAGGTTATGACACTTATCATTAAAACCCTCTCTCAAGGCGCCTTGATGTACGTTCCCTAATACCCCCTCTCGAGGCGTACAGTTAACAAACTATTGCAATGAACACTATAATCACATGCAATCTCCTATCAAATCAACAACCTCTTGGTCATTTGATCTTACTTGTTCTATACTTTGATTATCCAACCATTAGACCTCTTTCTCGAGTTAATTAAATACTTTGAGTTAAATTTATTTGTGACCACTAAATCAAAAACATTAAACGTACAAAGCGTAAAACAAAACTTCAGAATAGATTAATCAAAATAAAGAATCAAGAGTTTCCACAATCCAAATTATATCCTAAAATTAATAATACTTAGCCAGACATGTTCTAGAGATCTTAAAACAAAGATTTTAGAAAATAAATGCTCATACTTAGGGTTTGACCTCGTTCTTCTTTTTTTTTCTCCATTTTTTCTCTCTTCTTCACCTATGTATTTCAACAGCAATGAAACCAACAACCAAATAATGAAAAACCCTAATACAATGACCTATTTTTAGTTATGCCTCAAAAGCTACTAAATCACGACCTAAAATAAACCTAAAAACATCACTTAATTGCACTACTGTGGTCATGGACCATAATAGTTTTGTTCAGCCAAAATTCAAAAATTCACAAACTATTTGTGTTAACTTTGTTGCACTACTATGATAGTTATTTTGTTACTCTTTTTCTTTCTTCAATGCCATGTTATCGCAGTAGTTTTGCACACCACCGCGGTATTGCTTGATTTTTTGCATTTTTAAGCTTTTTCACATATATCCTAATAACTATTGAACCAATGTAAAACATATGCAGAATACATATAATATGGTTAGTATGCTATATAACTAATAGTTTTACCTCAAGAGATGATCACGAAATGACCATAGAAATAGTCCTCCAAAACTTGGATCAACCATTTTTCCATCCATTCCAAATTTCAACTATGTTAAGTACCCCACCATGGTAACCATTTTTCTCTCCTATGGCATTCTAATTGGACAAGGGGAATGTAAGTTCTTAAAGCTCTCCAATGGCAATTTTCACATCTTGTTTAAGTTTGGGATGAAGGAGAACAAAGGTGTTGTATTGAGGATGATGAACTACGCATGTGTCCAAGATATGGGTTTTGTTGCATGTTTGGGGTGTCCTTGTCATGGCCAAAACTCTTGCCATTTGGCCATCCACCTGGCTCTAGGGTAGCCACGCAAAGGGCCTTACCGATTAGACACGTGGTCCGACTGACAGCTCTGTTGGATGGCAAAACCACGACCCCAAAAGCATATGTCGTGCTTAGTTTGTTGATGGGATAGGAGGGAAGAAAGATAAGAAATGAGAGGGGGAAAGAAGATGGGGCGCATGGGCTACCCAAGCACATGGGGTAGCCCAAGCGGCACAGTTTAACATGGGCTAGGAAGTTCCAGTACCAATTTGGCCTACACAAACCTTGAGACTCGTGCATGATTTATAAGCCACACAAGCCCAAGCCTGTGTACCTAGGCCCCTTATTTGTTTTTCCTCTTTCTTTTTTTGTTTCCTTTTTTTCTTTTTTGCCTTCTTTTTCCTATTTTTCTTTTGGTTTTCGTCTCCCTTTTTTTCTCTTGTTACCGTAATATGTATATATTGATTTACTTACTTACCAATGTTATTTTATTATTATTATCATCATTTGTTCATTTATTTATTTACTTTTTCCTTTTTTTTGTAAAATTGGATTAAAATTAAAAAAGCATGATCGAATGCACAAAATTAATTATACCAAACTAAGGTTCTTCACAGCCTACCCCCTTATAAAAGTTTCATCCTCAAAATTTACAATAACACGTAGATAGAACAAGTCAATGAATTGCACTCATCAACTTTGAATAATGTCAAATTATAAAATCTTTGGGCTCCCATGTATCTTGCTCAGCACCATGGAATTGTTAGCGCACTCAAACCATCGATATTTCTTTGTTGTGCAACTTCTTCACAACTCAATTGAGGATAGCCATGGGCATCTCACCATATGTATAGTCCTCTTGCAAATCAATATTCCTCCAATCGATAACATGCTAGGGGTCGAGGTGATATTTTTTAAATAGCGGCATGTGGAAAGCTTGTGCACACTCGGTGACTGAGGCGGCAATGCTAGCCGATAAGCAACAGGGCCAATCCTCTCTAGGATCTCAAAAGGACCAATATATCTCAGTGTGAGCTTCCTGAAGTCCCAATGCATGTTTGCCCCTTTCGAGGAAAACTACGAAGGAGGACATGGTCGTCAACATCAAACTCAAGGACACTTCTTTTGTTATCAACATAAAATTTCTATAGATTGTGGGTGGCCTTCGTATTCTATCTCATACTATGTATTTTCTCTTTCTATTCCTGTATGATGGCGGTACCCAAGATTGCTTTGTCACAAGTCTCAGCTTAATAGGCGGGGGGCCTCAAATGGTGCCATCCCAATACTTAATTGGTAGCTATTATTATAAGCAAACTTGCACAAGGCTAAATGATCATCCCAGCTACCACCAAAGTCCAAAATACAAGATTGCAACAAAACTTCCAAAATCTAAATCATTCACTTAACTTGTTCATCAACTTGTTGAAGGAATGTTGTGCTAAGGTTCACCTTCATCCCCAACTGAACCTATAATGCCTACCCAAATCGGGACATGAACCTAGTTTCTGTCTCTGACACATTGATAAAGCGACCCCATGAAGCCTCATAATCTCTTTAATGTAAAGATGACTCAATCCCTCCACTGAATCTGTGGTATGCAATGGGATAAAATGGGCTGACTTCATCAAACTATCCATAATTATCCAAATAAAATCATGTCACTATTGTGTACAAGGTCATCATGTAATAAAGTACATGGTGATGTGTTCTCACTTCCACTCTGGTATGGATAATGGTTGTAAAGATCCACCGAGTCTCTAATGATTAGCCTAAACCTATTGACACGCATGACATCTCTAGATGGAGGTTGCTATCTCTTGTTTCATCCTCGGCTACCAATATGTGTGCTTAGCATCTTAGTATATATTATTGGCACCAAATGAACAACATATCTTGATCGGTGTAGCTCCTCAAGCATACTACATCTTAAGCTAGCATCATCTGGTACCCATAGTCATCCCCTGAACCTTAATGCACCGTATGAATAAAATAACCACTCTCTACGAGAAGTGCCCTTGACCCATGCCCTGAACATATCATAGTCTACATCATGAAGCTGTCCTTCCGTGATGTCCTAAACTTAAATTGGTTGGGCTCAAAATTGTACGTGATGCTAGCCTCAGAAGATGACTCACAGATATTGTTAATCATAGCAAAGTCAATCATCTTCCATCGTGAGACATGTGTCTAGTTAGACACATATTCTTGACCCATTTCTAACTCAAAGCATCACCCACCATGTTAATTTTTCTCAAGTGGTACTCAATAGTGAAGTCATTATCCTTCAATAGCTTCCTCCATCACCTCTATCTCATGTTCAATTCGTTTTATGAGAATAAATATATGAGGCTCTTGTAACACTAGCATTTGAGCCGATGTCGCTCTCTCTTTAAGCTTAAGAAAGGCATTCTCTCACTCATCAGTCAACACAAATATAGTATCCTTCTTGGTTAGCTTTATCAATAGAGCTGCAATCCTCAAAAAGTTTTGGATGAAATGATGATAATAGACTACTAAACCCAAGAAGCTGTGCATCAACCACTATAATAGGTTTCAACTAGCTGATAATCACCTCAACTTAGTAGGGTAAACAAAAATACCCTCAATTCTTACTAAGTGACCCAAAAATCTTGCCTCTAATAACCAAAGCTCGCACTTGCTAAACATAGTGTACAACCTATTCTCCCTCAAGGTAAGCAGTGCGATCATTAAGTGCTCGGCATGCTCCTCATGAGACCTTAAATAGATCAAGATATCATTGATAAAGATAATCACAAGGGCATCAAGGTATGGCCAAAACACTCTCTACATGAGGTCCATAAACATAGCAGGGGTATGAGTGTGGAATGCTAACTTATATACATCTTCTTTCCTAACTCTCAGTTGATGGTACCCAAATCTCAATTCAATTTTCGAAAACACCTCGGCATCCCTAAACTGATCAAATAAGTTACCAATAAGTAAAAGAGGATACTTATTATTGATTGTTACCTTGTTCAACTGACTGTAGTCAATGCATAAGAAGAGGAGGTTCCCATCCTTCTTCTTCACAAACAATACTGGAGCACCCCAAGGTAACACTCTAAGGGCAATCGACACTAGTCATGTCCCTAGAAGATGTATATAAGTTAGCATCATGTCTCTAGAATAACCCAAAGATACCAAAGGTTCCCATCTTTCTTCTTCGCAAACAATACTAAAACCCTTATTCAATAATTTCTCTAGCTAGACCTTTAATTCCTACAATTCCATATGCACCATGTGGTAAGGAGTAATCAAAACTAGTCATGTCCTTGGAATGACCTCGATAATGAAGTTGATTTCTCTCTTAGGGACAAGTCAAGTAGATCCTCAGGGAACACATCAGGGAAATCTATTGTGACATATATCTCATCATACTCAATCATCAAAGTCCCTCATTTATGCGAGTTCAACAAGACAAAATATCAATCTCATGTTGCATTACTAATCTGTAATGAATACTCTATACATCAGAAGCTCTACCCAAAAAGACAATAAGGGGTTATCTTCGAATTTTAGGATACTCGTATAAAATTCTAGCTAGCAAATCCATCTTGAGTATGGCATCAAACTCAAAGAACTCAAACACTTGAAATTTTACAATTGTCTCAAAATCTTTCAATCTAAGTACACACCTCTCATAGATCATTTTGAGTTACATACGTTCCCCGATGACAATTTTTGACATCAACCAAGTAAGAACCTTGACTAGTCTAAGTCCCAATGTATCCTTGGCACATCCAAACATAAAAGACAATGTAGAATCAACGTCAATCATAGCATACATAGATGAATCATAAAATGAAATGATGCCTTCCACCATGGTCCTTGTCCAATGAAGGTCAGGTTGGGTGACAGCCTGTGCTTTATCTATGATGGTTGGGGCATAAGAATTGGGACGTACTACAAGAGTCAGACGCTCAACCCAATTGTGTCCAACTTGTCCACACTAATAGCATGTAAGGGAAGTCCTATGTTTATCTTTATATCTCTGTTTTGTCCATGGCCTTAACCACTACATCTACTTCAGCTCCCTGAGAATGTAGTTTGCTACTTTGTTGGTGGTTATTACTAAACTGGAGTGGTTGCAAGTGTAACTGTCATCATAACAGTCTGACCAAGAGTGGTGCTTAACTATCCCCTATAAAACTTCCTCTTCATGTGCCATTGTTGACAACCATAGCCCGGATAACCTCCAAATCCACCTCTGTGTGATGGATGAGTCTACAAGACCACTTGCTACTACGGCGGTTGCTAAGGGGTACTGCTCAGCACAACAAAAATTTAGGATACTCGTCTAATCTATCCAACTTATATGTAAGTCCTCCCTTGAGATCTCCCATAGAGTTTGAGCCCTGGATATGAAAGTTGCCTGTCGAGATCCCTTCCCAAAGTGAAGCACAAACCAACTAGCACAATGCCCTGACCAACCCACTCGCAAGCTGAGCTCAATAGAACATTTTTCAGCCTCATTCACAACCCCATACACAATACCATTAGAATAATCATGCGAGATAGAAAAGTAACTAAAACATATAAATGTAGTAGAAATTAAAGTTAAATAAAAGCAAGTTATGTACTCTCATCTAAATGTAGAGCTAGCAAAAATATCTAAGTCAAACTATTTACAATGTCTTCCTCACCCCTATACATCATTTTATCTCTCAAAATACTGAATGGCATGAATAAAACCTACTAAAATAAACGAGAATTCGATGCTATGCTATGACCACCTTCTTGCCCATATCCACAGTAGAAGGATCTAAAATGTTAGAGTAGTGAGCCCAATTTGTCCATAGTTGGCTTATTAAGTAATTTGGTATAATTTATGACTTAAATTAGGAATACCATAAAACAATGTTATGTATGCATGAACAATAATATTTCATGAGTGAATGCAACTGCTAATAATTTAATTCATAATGTAGTTATGCACCTTTTATTTTGAAAATGCTTTTAATGGTAAAATCACTTCCCAAAGCTTTCCATAGCCTCTAAGATAATAAGAAATCTACTCGAGCATGGTACTAGACAATTAGGCACATTCTCATACACTATCCTAAGAATTGGCACAACACATACCTCATGTATAGTTGCTTTAGATCCTCAGTTACTAGCTATCAAAAGACCATCAAAGCACGTACCTCAAGATCAGTGACTTGAGATCCTCAATGCCTCTGACACATCTAATACCTCAACTTGTACCTCGTACATCTAGAATATGGGAAGGTTGTTTTATATGCCTTGTGAAAATCATGAATAGAATTATCAACACTTGATTTTGGAACTCATAGTAGTTGTATTTGCTCTAAAGATTTGGAGAGATTAACTATACGAGAAACTAGATTTGATCTTAGGCCACAAGAGCCAAAAGTATATATTAACTTATAAGGAGTTGATTCTAAAACAACACAATCAAGTGGATTTGCCAAAAAATATGATTTTTAACTACATTACTATCAAGGGGAGGCTAATATGGTAGTTGATGTTTTGAATAGGAAGTTTCGTAGAAAGGATGAAGTAGAAAAGTTAAATGTACCAACTCATTGTAGATACTAACTTGGGTGTGGCTTAGATGCGAAGTGGGTGTGCCTATATGCTATAACTTGCAAGCCAGATCTTTTGCATTAGATCAGAGATGAATAAAAACAAGATAAGTGGATAACATATCTAATTGAAGGTATTAAATAAGGAAAACATGAATATTTTCGGATTGATGCTAAAGGAATGTTGGGACTCAGAGAGAAGGCTTGTTTTACTGACAATAGATGGAGTGAGAAGACTATACTACATGAAGCACATCAAACCTAATATAAATTGTATCCAAGAAGCTATAAGGTGTATTTGTCGAAGGGCAATTCCCTTAAGAACCGTAAAGTTACATTTTTCCCAATTTAATACAAATTGCTTCTCCTTACACCAAATTAGAACCAATTTTAAATGTTGCAAACATTTCTCAAATGTGTCACAAAAAATTGAGAAATGATCCATGAAGACCTCTAAAAGTTGTTCAGCCATGTAAGAAAATGTGCTTAACATGCACCTTTGCAATGTGGCTGGTGCATTATATAGCCAAATGACATATGCTTATCAACAAAAGATCCAAAGTGGAATGTAAATGTTATTTTATCTTAGTCTTCAAGACCGATCTCAATTTGATAATATCCAAAATAACCATCCAACAATAAATAATATGAATGTCTAGCCAATCTCTCAATGATCTGGTCAATAAAAAGAAGTCAGATGTGGTCCATCTTAGTAATTAAATTTAAATTTTGATAGTTTATACAAACTCTCTAACCAGTTATTTGTCAGGTGTGAACTAATTCATTCCATTCATTTGGGATTACCATAATCCCTTGTTTTTTATAGACCACTTGGGTAGGACTTACCAATTGGTTATCAGAGATGGGGCAAATCATACTGAGAAAACTCTCTTTGGAACATGCAGCTTTTGTTTAACAGCGCAAACGTCTTTAAAAAATTTAGCAGCATGTGAAGGCACTTGTTTAACTACATCAAGTAGAGGAATATTAATTTTTACTTGCTTAAACATCTCAAGATTTTCATTATTTTGGAAAAATTTATTTTCTTTTCTTTTACCGACCTTTGATGAAATGGAAGTACTAATGGACATGTCTTTGGATTGAGGCTCAAAGTTGGTTCTTCTTCACCTTTAGCATTCTCAATTTCTAATGGTTCCATAGGGTTAGTCTTGATGGTTTTATATATATTCTTCCTATTTCTAATGGTTGTAATAGATTGTACTTGCTCATAATTGGTAGTGGAAGTATTTAGATCATGATTACTTGAGATACCTACCTCTAATTTGCCTTTTGGATTAGGCATGGGTTGAGAAGGAAAGGCCCCTTTGTCCCTAGCTTTTGAAGGCTTGTAGTAAGTTGGCTTACTTAGACTTATATTCTTTGGGTAGCTTGTTTCATGGCTTGGTTCTCTAAAATATAGGCTTGAATAAATTGACTCTTGGTTTCTTGCAAGCACTTAAGTGGTTGGTGAGATTGATAGTGTGATGGTCCAATGAGGTTTTCATACCCTTGCCCCCAACTAAAATTTGAGTCGCTCCTCACATTTGGGTTATATATATTGGGGTATGGAGAATATTCAAAATGCTTTCTATGTGTATTTAGAGCATTAGCTTGCTCATGGATTACACTTTGTAGAGTGGGAATACTTGGGCACTCCTTAGTTTAATGAGAGTTATTCTCACATCTAACATATAACTTTTGAACCTTCTTATCTTAGTTCTTCAAACTTCAATTTCTGTAGGGACGCTAACTATTTTGGCATTTAATTTAAAGTTATCATCATGAATTTGGTAAATGCCTTCTTTTGAAAGATTAACTCTTTTCACTAGGTTTGTCTGTCTTATTCTTTTTCCAAGATTGGGCATTGTCCGCTAAGTTCTTTAAGAACTCCCAAGCTTCAATGGGTTGTTTCTTTTTATGAAAAATTATTCATTATTTATGTTCTCTACATGTTGCCTCATGGATGATGCAAGTACATCTAAGAAAAATTTTATGAGGTTTGGTACACTATAACCATGATGGAGGCATTTTCTAAATAAATCTTTATATCGCTCCTAATATTGGAAAAATGTTGCTTTCTCTTTTCGAGAATGAGTCGTGGTAGCTCTTTTTAATGCATGAGTTCTTTGGCTTGTAAAAAAAATTTTAAGACACTTTTGGGCCATATTTACCCATAAAAGAATGGATTTTGGTTTGAAAGAATGAAGCAAAAGTTGGCATTTTCTTTAAGGGAAAAAGGGAAAAGTTTAAGTCTCAATGTGTCCTCATTATTAACATTTTGACAATGAAGTGTGGTACATATTTCTTCAAACTCTTGGAGATGAAGATAAGGATCCTCCAACTCTAAGCCATGAAAAGTTTGAAGTTTAATACATTTGGTTTTATCTCAAAAAATGCCTTTGATTGTAATGATGTACTATTCATGAAGGTGCACTAGTCCTAGTTGGTTGGAGAACCTTTGAGAGTTCTAGGTTCATTTGCTTCAATATTTGGATCTTTCTTTAAATATCCCAGATTACCTAAGTTACTTCCATTCATTGACAATTGGTGAATGAATCAATTCTACACTGTGTATATTAGTGTAGTCATATAATATGGCTTGAAATTGATGTTCAAAGATTTGCTCTAAAACTACTTCAAGTGTAAGTTGATCCCTTTGCAACCTATTTATATCATCACATACCCACATGCTCATTCAACTAGACTTACAATGTGGCAATTGCGTTTTGATGTCACAAGGTTAGGGTTGTAGCGTACAAATTCAACTTTTAAATCACTCAATGGGGGGCATATCCCCAACACCACACATCCAAAAAGAAATAAAAAATCACACTAACATGAAATCCTAGCAAATTTTCATTGTGTGCTCATAAAATTGTTAAAAAAATACACCTAAACTAGCAACAAATGCCAAAAAAAAAATAATATTCTACAAACAACATAAGCTAAAAATTTAAAAGATAGTGTGGATCATATAATGGGATCTTAGAAAAAGTCTTCTCGTACAAGTGTGAGTGATTTACATAACTCCCCCCTCCCCCAACCCCGTTGATCGCGTGCACTTGAGAGCTAAATGTTACGAATTTGAAATAAATTACCTATCACTCCTTCAAAACTCTTAAAAACCTCACAACACTTAAAATTACAAGGCTTTAAAAGCAAATACAAGTAAACAAAAATAAAAATCCTAACACAATGGGTCTAAAGAGAAGTTAAGACAAAAAAATGATAAGGCAAATGTAGCAATCCCTTATTCAAGACACCAATTACCAATCCACCACAACAACGCCAAAAACTTGATGCTTACTTTATGTGCACTCTTTTACATGAATAAAAAGATGGAAAATGCATTCTTTGTATGACAAGTGAATAATATCTAACATAAAAAACCTTAGACACAAAACAAATGATGTCACAAATTATAAGTGTAACTAGGAAAAATAATGTAGTGTATATACAACAAGTAATAAACTTGGGGAACCCCAAGGTCAAACCACAAGGATTAGGATGAGTTACTAAAGTTAAGGTTTGCTACATGGGATAAAACAAGAAAAATGAGAAAGATATAAGATAATGATAATATTTTAATAATATAGGACCAACAATAAGACAAAAAAGTTAGGGCATGAAAGTAAAGCTCAATCCTTCCCTCACTTAGCCATTCTTGAGAACCAAATGAGGGGTAAAAATAACTAAGGACAAGAATGAACCTTTAAGGCCAATTATATCAAAAAAGTAATGTTTTCCTGCAAAAAGTATTTGTAATTAAAAGTGAAGTAGAACTAAAATTATATTATGTGTGAATGCAAATCATGAATCCTATGTAAGTGAAATACATGACATAACACATCAAAGAAAACTACAAGGAGTCACATTAATATTAGAAATGAAACTCCCTAATCTTTATTGGATTTCATAAAATCAATTATACAAAATATTTGATATAATACATGAAGTTTAATATGAAATTTGACCAAAACATGAGAAAACACATGTCAATAAAACAAAATGCAAATGTGTAACACCCCAATTTTCGACCAGACCTCCGTTCACGAGTTGTCTCACGTGTGGATCGTTGTCCGTCGAAAATCGAGATGCTACTAAAAAATTTCGTTTTGCTCAAATCATTTTCTTCAAAATTAACTTCATCATATATTTGTTCTTAATTCAATATCTAGGTAATTGTTTATCAAAATAAAACATCAAAAAGGCTCCTCAATATGTTTTCTGGATTAACCAATACAAATCATCAATAATGCAGTGAAATTCCTTAAAATTATTCATTCATTCCAAAAATCATTAAACAAATAGAATCATTTAAAGATAAAATGGCTAAGTTAAAACCAATGTGATTATATTAAAACAATTCAGTAAAATACAAAAAACCTAACCTTCAAGTCACCCATCTCGGATGACCTCCCCGTGAGGTGTCCAATCAAAGTGCGACTCTTTTGACATAGGCTACAGTACTCTAAGTCCATTTGTACCTGAAAGATAGAAATGAGAGTGAGCTCGAAAGCTCAGTGGATCAATCCTACACATCACATGCATTATACAGACCCAATCCAAAACATTACAATACTTTCAAACATTAGGCGTCCAAACATTCATTCGTTTTAGTCGGAGTCTAAGACCGGAAGAGGGTTGAGATGCCTCTCGGTATTTTTTATGATCCAATCAAATCTCTGTGGGTTCTAATAACCGTCTAAAATCAATTGTCATTCACATCACAGCCTAAAAGAGAGTACTTATCGTGATGTCGTACCGTCTCCCAAAGACTTCGAGCTATCACAGTCAGCTCTGGGTCGGAATACCTACGATCTGCCTTGTGGCTCGACAATCCTAAGCAATGATATATAGGAAATGCCACATCGATCCGCTTTAGGCTCGTCAATCGTACCAGTATGTGGATTCTTAATAAACCATCATCTTATTTTAGTTTTACAAACAATTTCACTCATGCCAACCATCACGCATATCATGAAAAATAAAGCAAATAATGTAGGCCATTCACATGAGTAAATAATGGGATCCACATGCATGTTTTTCTATTAACGTATGCCATAAAATAAACAAGGAACAATTTAAATAAATCATTACCCATCATCCAAGCAAGCCAAACAAGTTCAATCAATTTTTTATAACAAAATCTTGATAATCCTAGAACTATTAAACGAAATGTTTTAAATCTTAAATCCGTATAATACAAATGAGCAAGAAAGTCATGCCCACCTGATTTTACCGTTCTTCAGGGCTCCGTGCTTCCCTTGGAGATCATCAACGTTAATATATATAAATCTGAAATTTAACACTTAATAGAATTACTCTTAAACTTAACTAATTCTTAAGATTTTAGATCGTTGTTCAATTTTTGTATTTTGTATATTCTAATATAAAATCCTTCCAAGTCTTCTAAATTTTCATAGTTGAAACTTAAAATTTTAATAATTTGTTTACAACTTACTCGTAGAATTAAATTTCTAATAACTTAATTTTTGAAAGTAAAATAATTTATTAATACCATAATTAATGTAATTACGAACAAAATAAGACTTCTAAATCTTATAAGCTTAGTTCCCGTATTTTGAGTTTTTATTCGCAACTCCGAATTCCTATATGTTAATATACTTCAATATCCATGTTCCAATGTCAATTCTAAATCCACTACATCAAAATAATATTTCCACTAAATATTCAATAAGGTTTTTAATTCCTAATTTCATTTTCTTTTTTTGCATCTTAAACTAATTAAAATCAATCTCAACCTAAGATTTAAACTAAAAGAATTTAAATTTAAATTTTACCTCGCATCATCTTCTTGGCGTTAGCAACATTAACGACGAATCTCCTTTTGTTGCACGTTGCTTCTCGTTCCGATTGAAACTTTTGCCCTTTTCTTAGTCACACGAACATGATGGCATTTCACCGACAACATGACAATAACCAACAGCAAAACACCCACAACATAGCAACGACTACAATGACGCACAACCCCACTAATAGCGTCATGGACTAGAGGCACCAGCTGCTGAATTTGTGTTTTTCACGGTCAGTAACGGTGCGAAATTTCCAACTCAATGCTCTAGGATGCCAAGTCGCACCACCTGTTCCGCTCATCCTCTCCATCACTCTATTGTTCACCCAAAATGCAACCCAATTCAATTTACACAACCACATACCAGCAGCACGTCCTTCACAGGTTGGTAGTTTTAGACCAGCAGCAACACAATTTCAGACATGAAATTTTCGAATTTGAATTCATTGCCCCAAAAGGCCATGTTCTTCATCCTTAAACGTATACATTTTTTCTGGTTTTCTCCTCTGTTTTGATTGTTGATCATCACACCAGTAGCAACGCTCCTCGAAATCACAGCTGGACATCACGTTATTCATCACCATTACCATTTTCATCTTCTTCTTCACGTTCTCTACTCGGCAGCCGCAGCAACACACCTCAAGTTCAAGCTGCAGCCACCGTTCGTCCAAACCAGCACACTCAATGTTTCCCATCTCTCCGTTTCAACCCCCCTTTCTCTGCCTCCATTTTCCTCTGTTCGTGCACCCACGCCCCACAGCAGCAGCAGCATGTTCTTTTTTTTTTTTTTTTTGTTCCACGGACCACCTTCAGTTCTCATCTTCCCATCCAAGCGTAACAGCTATCCTTGTTCTTCTTCATGCATCAACGCACACAGAACACAGCAAAAGCTGCGTTCTTCATCCACGACGGCCAAGAACACTGGTTTTGTGCTTCTTTTTTGTTCGCAAGTCACAACAGGGTACAACTGCTCTTCATTCACCTTATCCGTCATCATCAGCACCATTAACAGAGCAACCGTGCTCTGTTTCTACCTCACTTCTCTGTTCTACAGTTAAGACAGCGGCAGCACGCAACACTAGAATAGTGTGAGCTTGGCATTGACACTAAGTTGCTACTCACCATTGGGAGCGACTAATTCAGTCACCATCCACCATTGTCATCCCATTAGTGCAAGAATTATATGCAAATGCAGCTGACAGAGGTGGCATTTCAGTTTGGGTCCATGAAAAGTGGGTCCAATTCAGTTCAGCAGCCATCAATGAGGTGTACGAACAAGTATTACCCCTTACTAGCTCGTTTTGATCCGAATGATGTGCTATCGACATTTTGTGTTGACGACGCCTCATGGATTTGTTATAATGACAGGCCCGTCAACCTCATGAAGACCATGTTCTGAACGGCTTCCAAGGTTTGGCTTTATCTTGTTTTTGCTAACCCTTTTCCTTCTTTCGCTATTAATAGGGTAACATTAGAGAGGGCAGCTCTTGTTTATTGCATTATGAAGGAACTCCCGAGCAATGTTGGGTCCATTATCTCCAGTTCCATTCAGTTTGCCATTGATAAGACCAATATAGGAGTACCCCATCCTACCCTCATTACAGAGCTGTGCAAACGAGCCGGGGTAGTTTGGGAGTGGAGCAAGCCCCTGCTGAAGATTAAAGACCAAATTGTTGTGAAGATGTTCAACACTACACCTGCTAAGAGGCATAGAGCCTTTGTAGAGTCTCCACAGCCTTCAGCTGATCCCACATGCACTACAGCAAATCCTACTCCTTCTATTGGCGCGCCACCTTCCTCTTTTGCTACTGCTGAGCCATCTTCTTTAGCTACACTGCTTTCTGATCCCCATCCTATCATGCATTGGTTGGCCTACTTAATGTAGTGGTTACATCACATTGATCTGGCCATGGTGCAGGCCAATCCTCTTCCCACCTGCTGCATGCCTTACATGACTATGACATACTGTGTACCTCCAACCCCTCAAACTCCACCAGTTGTTGATGATGATGATGATGATGACGATGACGATGATGGAGGGGATGACAACGACTACATCACTAAGGACAAAGTTTAGGAGAGGATTTTTTATTTCTATTTTTCAACGTTTGCTATCAAATTCTGTTGTTTAGACATTATATAATTACTTTTGGTGTGTTTGACTCTCTCTATCATTAATCCATGTGCTTAAAATCTGTGTGATCTCTAGACTAACTTCTCTATTTTTGGATGCATGTTCTTGAGTCTTATTCTTGATGCTTAAAAAGAGTTGTAATTATTTGTTATTTCAATATTGTCAATATTAGCTAACCTTTTACTTTTGTATGAGTATAGATGTGGGTACAATTTGAAGTGCACAGGATGAAATAAGTTTGGGGGAGGTATAAAACAAGGTTGTGAGCATAAACAAAGAGAACAATAGATTGAATAGAAAGATCAAGTTATATTGAGAAAATCAAACAAGCTAGGTTGGTATATTGTTATGAGTATACACTTGAGTTAGAATAAAATTCTTATTACACTTCTACCTTGAGCCATGCCACGTTACAACCTAGAGAAAAGGACCTCCGATCCTTATTATAATTTGAACTGAGTATAAGATAGATAAAGGAGAGAATTGAGAGGGTTTGTGTACTTAGGTGTTAGGAGAGGATTTCTATGAATGGGATGGCATTTATAAATCACTTACAAAGTCTAGGAGGATTGAGATATTGACAGATGAGAGGGTGAAGTTAATGAAGAATGGAGGATGAACTAAAAATCTAGACAACTTGAATAACCTTAGGGATGAGTTAATGAGTCCTAAACTATAGGAATGGAAGATTGAGGTTACAATGATGAGTGAAAATGAATACTTCTATATCGTATGGTGTGTCAGTTTAAATTAGAGTCATTGTTCGCGAATGAACAATAGTCTATGTTTGGGGGTATCTGTTAGTTGCATAATAGTTTGACATCAGTACAGGTTGTTTATTGCATTTTATAGAAATTTAGGGGAGAATTAGACACATTTGTGCATAATTAGTGGCATGAGGATTCATGATTAGTGCATAATTATCTAGATTTTAACAATTCAAACCCTAACCAGACCCTTGATAAAATGAAAGCTAACATTAAATTGGGACTTGAGATAATTAAGTTAAGTTCCATTCCTTGAGAATGATATATGGTCTCACCAATTATTACTATCGCAATCTCGTATAGTTGCAGAGCTGCCAACACCCATAGCTAGAAAGGGTCTTCCAAGAATTAGTGGTATTTCTCTATTTTATTCTATGTTTAGAACAACAAAGTCCACTAAGAAGATGAATTTATTTACCTTAACTAACACATCTTCGATTGTACCCCAAGGATAAGTGAGAGATCTATTAGCAAGTTGAAGAGTAATGGTGATGGGCTTGATTTTTGACATCCCTAATCTTTTGCATCCCTAATCTTTTGCATACTGACATTTCCATGAGGTTAATGTATGCTCCCAAGTCATAAAGTGCCTTTTCAAAGAATTCAGAGCCAATGTTGCATGGCATAGTGAAGCTCCCTAGATCTTTTAACTTTTGAGGAAGCTTTTTTCTGCAGGAGACTGCATTCTTCTATGAACTTCAAGGTCTCATAATCTTCCAGCTTTTGCTTCTTTGACATGATTTTCTTCATGACTTTGTAGAATTGGTCATTTGTTACAACGGTTCTGCAAATGGGATGTTTATGTAAATCTTCGTGAACATTTCCAAGAATTTTGCAAATTGTTCATCTAATTTCTTCTCTTCAAATCTTTGGGGAAACGATAATGCCGGTGGTTCAAGGTTCTTGCTACCTTGAATTGTGATTCCAAGGTTTCTGGATGGATGTGTTGGCCCTTGTATCTCCTTAACACTTCTAGTTGTGAATGCCATGCAACTTTCTTTTGGATTTACTTGTGTGTCGTTGGAAAAAGAATTTTGTTGTTGGCTAGAGAAAGCTTGGGCTAGCTATCCCATTTGAGTTTCTAAGCTTTTTGTTGTTGTTGTTACATTTCCCATTTGCACTTCCAGTCCAAAAACTCTATTATCATTCTTGTCTACTCTTTCCTATCAATTCTTTGACAAAGAGAGCTTCCATATTCATCATTTCATCCATTTTTCCTCCAAAGACGGCTTCTTATCATGTAGACTTGATTGAGGAACAAAACCATGTCGTGCTTGCTGGTTGTTCTTGTTGTTGGCATATGAGAAATTCTAATGATTGTGAACACCTAGATTATAGGACCTAAGAATAAGGTTGTTGTGTTGCTGCTCTTGAAAGTTGTCGAAACGATTTATTGCATTCAGCTGCTTCGTTGATGTTTCTCCTTTGAAGGAAGAGTTATGAGTTTCTACCATCACTAGAATCAATTGAGTTTATCGTGCTTGAAACTGTCCACCTCCTAACTTTTCATCCCATAGGTTCATCCTATGAGTCATGGCTGCTAGTTGGGCTTATAAAGTTGTGATTTCATCCACCTCATGAATGTTAATCTGCTTTACTGCCCCTCTTTCTATTTCGTGGTCGTGTTCAATTGTTGCCATGTCTTCCATAAGTTCGATCACCTCAGTATAGACTTTTTTATAAAAGAACCTCTAACGACTGAATCAGCTACAACTCTTGTTGGTGGTGTCAAACCACTATAGATAGTCGTGCTGAGGGCATCTTGTTAACAAATCTTTTAATCTCTCCCATGCTTCACAAAGAGATTCAAAATCAAATTGTTTAAAAGAACTTATTTCTCCCCTCAAATGGTGAATGGCTAGAGTAAAACACTTCTACAATAATTTTTGTACCATCTCTTAATTAGTAGTGATACTATCAAGCAAGAGAGTTAACCAAGATTGGCTAGAGTAAAATACTTCTACAAAAATTTTTGTCCCATCTCTTGCAAAAGTTTTTGTAATTTCGATCTTGGTTTATCCCCTAGAGAGAAAGGTAAAAGACTTAACCTCAATTGATTTTCTGTCACCCCATTCATTTTAACTATATCACAAATATCCATGAATGAGATTAGATGTGACATTGGATCTTCGGTGGCCAAACCACCAATTTTTGCTGCTACACCATGGTAATCAAGGATGGATTCAACTCAATGTTATTGACATTGATGGGTGTTCGAATAGTTATTATTCAGTACAGGTTTGAAAAAGTCTCGAAGTGGTAATTCATCCCCATTGCCAACAGTCGATCTGCTATTTTCAGCCATATTGAGTGTACGTCCCTTGATCTCTAATTGAGTTTGCCTAAGTATCTTTGGCAATTTAGGGTTGCTCAACTCTCTTGAGTCTATGATCATCAACAACCAAAGCAACAAAAACAAAACAACTGAAGATCAAGTGTATCCAACAAATCATAAGCTAAAGAATGATAAAAACTGAAGGAACAAATGCCTTGATTAAAATTTAACCAAGTTTAGTTGGTTTTAAAATTATTGTTCCCCGTTCTTGGGCAACGGCGCCAAAATGTTGTTGGTGTGCACTGCAAGTATACAATGTCACAAGTAGTAAAACTAGTTGAGAATTGGATGTCATGATCTGGGAATGGATTAGGAATAATAATCTAAAAGCCCAGCTTAGTAGTAATGTCAATTTTATTAAGGCTGCAATTAAAATGATCAGTGTCGAAATAAAAATTAAGTTCAAGCTTAAATAAAATGTGTTTGAAAACTATTATGATTAAGCTTCAGGATAATAATATCTTGTGTGATCCCCCTTGAATTCTTGTTTTAACTAATTTATATTGTGTTCTTGTAGGTTATAAAACTCCCTCGTGGGTTATCTTAACACCTATTAATCAAGATCCTACTACCCTCTCCCGAGGTGCAAAGGAAAATAATTAATGCATTAATGTTCTGTTTTTCACGTGCAACCTCCTTTCAAAACCAACTACCTCCTAGGCCATTGGTTCATCTAGGTTTATAACTTGATTATCAAACCGTTAAACCTCTCTTTCTAGTTAGGAAAACAATCTAAAATCTCCTATTTATGGCCAGTAAATTGAAGGCATTAAGAACACAAGAAATTAAAAATAAAATCTCAAAATAAATAATCAAAAACTAGAGTGGAATGTTCCTACTTGTCATACAGGGACTAAATACAAAATTAAGGGTTCACACATTTGATATTACATCCTACAATAGAGAGTTTAGCCTAACATATTGCAAATAATACAAAAACAAGAGAAACAAACAATAAAAATTATACTAGAGAACTTTATGTATCTTTCTTTACTCATTACTCCAATTCCTTTTCCTAAACCTCTTGCTTAATCCTTCCAAATTCAGAGAATATCCAGAAAAAATGTTTTTCTAGTGGAGAATCAGTGTTTGCACTCACCTGGATCTCCCCTTCTAATGCTAGGCACTTCCCCTTTTCTAGCTTCAACACCTCTTTTTAAACAGCCCAGAAGATGCTTTTTTAAAGTCACATTACCGTAGTAATTAGTCACAGTAATTCAGGTCCACACAAATCGACATTTTGCGGGGACATATCAAATCCTGTTTTATTCTACATTACCATGGTAGTTTACCACGGTAATGCACTGTTTGTCTTTGGTTATCGCAGTAACTACGTGTTCCAAATTTTTGGTCCTCTGGTTACCGTGGTAACTACATTCTCCAAATTTTTGACCCTCTCTAGTTACTGTAGCAGTTACTACGATAACACTTTCCTCCCATTAATAACCGCAATAATGGTTTTTTTGGGTTTCTTCTTATTTTCATTTTTGGATTACCAGGGTAATAAGTTTTCCTACCTTGGTTATAAGTTGATTTGTGCATAGTTGGCTCATTTTCCACTGTCAAACCTTTGCGTACTCATTTTGGACCTATATAAACACTTAAAAACCTTTCTTCGACCTTAGCCCACAAATATTAACATGCAAAATCACGTTGAAATTCTTCTAATCATGCAAATGATATGCAAATGTCTTTATTAATGCTTAAATGCATATATGGATGCAAATATGGCTTCATTCCTATGCAAACCATGCAAAATGCATGGGATATAGTTAGTATGCTATGCCACTAACATTACTCTACAATTATTTGAAGGATTATCACATAGAGAAAGGCACATATTTCTTATGGTTCAGTCCTACATATATTATCACATAAGAAGTATTATTCTCTATGGCTTAGTCCATAAAAACAATGTTGTGTTTTAAATATGCTCTTGCAAATCCAAAACACTCTACAGTATAAATAAAATTTTATGCATTTCAAATGAATGCAACATATTTTCATCCAGATAGCATGCAAACATTCAAATCATTTTTATATTTATGATGTCATATAAATAATCAAGATAGAGAAATACTCACAAAATACCAAAGTTGATCTCGTTTTGTAAATGTCTCCCTTTCCGGTAAACTACAGCCAACCTTTTCAAATTTACAGTACTATACATCAAGCTGAATAATCAATCATTTCCTCTAATATATATTTTTTTCATGTGAAATATACTCTATATTAGTACTAACTAATATTAACACTATATATATATATATATATATATATA